>JABSTB010000427.1:0-88107 GCA_013756995.1 Neonectria neomacrospora
CTTTTTGCACCCCACTGTATTAAAGATGCGTTTGTGATCGGCATGAAACACACCTCCAAGGTGCTCAGCTCCCTCCCTTTCTAGACTTCCTAGGAGCCACGTCTCGCCATTCAAATCCCTCGAGATGCCTTTCAACGCCCTAAACATCCTCCTGGCCGTGGTCTTTTCAGGCTTGACATTGGCTCAGCCTACAAGCCACCACCCGAAACCGTGTGGTCCCCATAAGCCGTGTGGCCCTCCATACGCCCATAAGCCCCCCTACTCCCCTAGGCTCCCCTCCGCCCATCTTTCCAACGGGACCTACCTAGGCGTGCACAACGAGGAATATGCGCAGGACTTCTTCCTCGGCATTCCCTACGCCCAGCCTCCCGTTGGCTCTCTTCGGTTCGCTTCTCCTCAGCCACTTAGGGAGTCGTTCGACGAACCTCGATCCGCTACCGAATATGGCTGGATGTGTATTGGATACGGCTCCGATACTTCGAACCTAGGGAACCCCGTTAATGAGGATTGCTTGACCCTCAACGTTGTCCGTCCAGCAGGCGTAAAGCCAGGAGATGACCTCCCAGTCGGCGTCTGGGTGCATGGCGGCGTGAGTACTACAAGCCAAGACGACTTGATTATCGGCTGTTGCTGACTTTGATACGGCAGAGCTATGTTATGGGCGGTTCGCGTGACCCAAGGTATAACCTCAGCTACATCGTCGATCAATCCGTAGCTGAGAACAAACCGATGGTTGCTGTATCAATCAACTACCGCCTTTCGTACTGGGGCTTCCTCTTCAGCAAGGAGATGGAAAAGGCCGGGGCCGGCAACATTGCTTTCAGGGACCAGCGTATGGCATTGCAATGGCTTCAGGACAACATCGCCGCCTTTGGTGGTAGCCCTGACAAGGTCACAATCTGGGGCGAGTCGGCCGGTGCTCGATCTCTGGGAATGCAGCTCGTTGCATATGATGGAAAGTCTGACGGCTTGTTCCGTAGCGCTATCCTCGAGAGTGGCAGCCCCGTCGCCAAGTTCACCGATGCCAGCGGCTGGCAGTCATACTTTGATGCTCTCGTCCAGAAGACGGGATGCACTGATGCCACTGACCGGTTGGGCTGCCTGAGAGAGCTTCCCTGGGAGACTCTTAACGATATCTTTAGCGGCACCACTCCTTTGAACGTCACGGCGCACACCCTCAGCGCGGTCATCGACGGCGACTTCATGACAGCCCAGGCGTATACACTCTTGAAGCAGGGCAAATTTACCCACGTCCCGGTCTTGCTCGGCAACAACTTCGACGAGGGCACAGCATACGCCAAGCAGGGCATTTCCACCGACGCACAGTTCGAAGCCTGGCTCACTAGCCAAGGTCTGAACAGCGATCAGGTTGAAAACATTTCGGAGCTGTACCCGAACGATCCTCTCCTTGGCATTCCCGCCTCTTTTCTTGGCCTACCTGCCACGGTCCCGTACGGCCTTCAGTTCAAGCGAGCGGCGGCCTTCGCTGGAGACTATCAACAACATGCTGGCAGAAGGCTTCTGGCCGAGTCGTATGCCGGTGCTGGTCTGCCTGTATACTCGTACATGTGGAATGTCATCGTCAACGGACTCCCGGCACCCATTTACGGAGCCACGCATTTCCAGGAGGTTGCGTTCGTTTTCAACAATATCGAAGGCGTTGGCTACGCGGCCAATCCGTTTGAGGGCAAGCCTCAGTCATACATCGAGCTGGCGGACCTGATGAGCAAGATGTGGGTGGCCTTCATTCACGACACGAATCCCAACCTCAGACATGACGCTATCGCGTGGCCGCAATACAAGCCTTCACAGCCCGATAATCTTGTGTTTGATACCGATTACACTAATCTGCGCTATGTTGCGGAGGATGATTATAGAAAGGAAGAAATCTCGTATCTCCTGCATAATGTATTTATATAAGGTCGGCGCTTATAAATTGGCTGCCACTACAAACATTTAGTTCTAGACTCCTTTTAGCACTACGCATTGCATTTAATAAGGAATAACTGCAGAGTCCACTATTAGAAGCAGGGTGACACTGGGCACCCATTGACATAGCCACTATTAGCAATATCCAATATGTCAGAAGCCCATACATACATTATAATGTCATGTACAAGGAGCACTCCGTCAGGTTGGTCAATTGATTTCTGCATGCACATCTACCCGATTTCATGATGTGAAGGCTAGTCAGTCATTGGCTCGTGAATAGGGAAGAGATAGTACGGGAACGTGATTCGATGAGGTTCACAAAGCGGCATTTGTTGCATCTGATTGGGAAATATGAATATTTATGCAGTTTAATAGCAGGAATCCCTGGGAAGCTGAGGTCTGTTCCATCTTGCAGAACCCTGTCGAGCCCCCGGAGATTACATGTATCTATCAAATCTTGTTCTATAGCGTCTTTGCGCATCGTACCACTCATCCATGGTCGTGTAGTTCAGCGAATCATACATGCATATACTTCTTTCGTCACCCATATACTCTGGCTGTGGGTTACGCTCCCACTCGTCACGGTAGATGCCTGTCAATGCGATAGGCTCCTCAGGGTCGAACAAGAGAACGCCACCGAGAATACGAGCCTCGGCCCAGTATCCAACTATATCCCCAACACCTTCTGGGTACTGCTGATAGTCGACGTAAAAGTCATGCCTAAAGAGTGTAGGTGGTGGTCCGTTAGGATTGAACCTCCACCAAAAGTGGTCTTCCTTAGGAGCAGTCCAAGATGTGACACCATCTTCTTTATGTAAACTTGTATCCATCTGGAACAGTAGCACTGCGATTTGATGCACAGCTATAGCTACTATCTCAATGAGGTGTACATTGAAGGACCTGGACCCTGGGGCCGCTGCTTGAAATGCTAGTAGGAGCTGAATCCACCATGTTAATGAGAAAAAGTCCTGAAGTAGAGATACAGAGGGACTTACTCTCGAGTCAAATTCCAACAATCCATGATCGAGACTACTTCGGGGAGACTGTGTTTTCTCAAGCACGCCGGGGCACAGCGTCTTGTGTTCATATATGAGGTGTTTTGGTTCAATGATGATATCACCGTAGCCGTCTGATGCAACACCTGCAAGAGGGAGACCGTCGACGATTTGGGCATACGTGCTTTCTGCGATTTCAGTTCTGAGAATATTTGAAATAGATGCCTCAACTGAGTTGCGATGCTCTTCATCAAGAATACTGAGAGGCGCCTTTTTGAAGGGAGGTTCGAGGTCTGCATTGTCTGGCCGGTCGGGCGCCGCATGTTGTGAGTTATGCTCAGCCATGGTTTTGAAGTTAGGATTGGAGTGAGGTAGATGGGGTATAGAGGAGCGTGTGATGCGTATTTGGGGGTTTAAAATGGAGTCGTTGCTAAATGCTGAAACGCCAGGATGATGATGAAGGAGGAAGGTTTCCTGATTCATGTGTCCGGCTGCCACCGAGATAACCCAACCGGGCCACGACCTATTGTAAGCGCCTCACTGAGTCAGCGAATAGCACGCTCCACGATATTAACGCGGTAAATATCTCCTATCTTCAATGTCTTCAAGCGCGAGCATAAGAATAGCATCTAATTTTGGAGAATCCCGTTACTATAAACGCATTATCCTTGGGCATGTCGGCCCATCTTTTCGAGCATTGTTCTCGGCAGTGTAACCGAAATTTACTACAACAACACGGATCCAACGAAGACGAAGCAAGCTGGAACTCCCTATTTGTTCACGGATGAATACAGCATTACACCAGGACACCCAATGTCTGGGACGTATATCAACGACTTCTTGCGTGGTAGTAAGTAATCCCTGGGACGCATAATGTTTCGTCTTCATATCCTTGCTGCGTTCTTTGGCTAGGCGCCCAAGGAAGGTCATCACCGACGCAACGTAGACTTGATACTTCCCGTTCAAGTCTCCAGTAGTGGTCGAACGACCCGCTCGCAGCTCCGCCGACTTACTCGAGAGATGACCCAATTCCACCAATCCGTGCAAAGCCGTATCACCACGACCTCTCCCCGCTTGTGAGGAGCCTGCTGATGATACCTTGTTTCGTCATCTCCCCAACCATAGCTTGGTAGAAGGTCGTAGTGAGCGATGGCGTTCGAGATGGTTTCGTTAAGAGTATGTTACTAACTGAAAGAGTCGTAAGCTCTATGGCGTGGGATAGTGTATATCCGAGACTGTGGCTTAATAGTGTAGAAATGGCTTGTCAAGGGGCGTTTAAACTATTAGACTTCCGAGAAATACTAATCAAGATATTTCTTGTGATGGTCGGGCATGGCCTAAGGGTGTATGCTAGGTCCAAGACGTGAGGTATATGCTGCCGCATTTCCAGCTGAGGCAAAAGATAATGCGCACTACGTTGATACTTGGTGCTAGATTGACTTATATAATGTGACATATGATCTAATAGATTATGATATTATAGTTAGCAATGTAGGTTATGGTCTGGTAACGGTAAAGAAGTCTTAATATAACTAAGTGTGTTAATAACAAGGTTCACGATGGATAAGCGGGTTGAGTAAATGTAGCAGAATCGCTTGCCGGCGTCGAAACCTCCCGCAACAGTGAGGGTAAACCGGTCTGGACCTCACTGTCAAGGAGGTAGACAGGACGTGTTACACTTGGTGAGGAAAATTGGTTGATGGGAAATTTTTGATTTCTAACCAATCTGTTGCAAAAGGGACGTCTCTGCACACAATATATGACTGCGAGGAAAAGGGGGAGAATCCGTTGGCTGTGACCAGGCGTCAGGGAACTAGACCCTCCCAGGATCCCGTTATCGTGCGTGACCCGCGTGACAGAACCGATGGTGCTGGTGATGGCAGCTTCGTGCCTGATCCACTCAGCGTTCAATCTTGCAGGGCTGATGTTGATGCCATCTTGGCACGTAGAAATTTCAAAATCTCCTCGTTCTCAGGGGTTTCATCCTTCAAAACCATTTCCCTCCAAGAAACAGCACTACTATCATGTCATCACCAAGAGTCGACCGATCGGTAGTAAAATTCTGGTCAGGATGGTTCATAGGACAGCGACTTGACGATTTGGTCTTAAGCTTCGTCATTGCTGGTATCGGTTGATTTAACGGGGGCATCGTCCGCTTGATTGGGAGGCAGTGAGGAGGCAGTGGATGCCGCGTCTTGAGAGATTGAATTTGTACTGCTTGCTTGATCAACACAGCCTAACTGGTAAGATATCACCCTCAGTTGAATACTTTTAGGTGAGTGAATACTGCCATAGTCCAACGGATTGCGGGATCTATGACGAAACCGATTTAATCGCTTACGAAACCTAAGCCGGAAGCCTTCATTCTGCATTAGTACAGACGTCAAAGTACAGCCCATACACGACCCCAAAACTATCATCGAGAAATTCCACTTCCTTGAAACTGAGCGCTTGCCGCTTTAGTCTGAGCTAGCTTGAGCCAGCCTGAGCCAAGGCGTCAGAGGTGAAAAGTGTGCCATTCGGCCAAAACGAAGGGATCTCCTGTTCAGGATTATGTTTCTTACACTATTATCTACTAACATTAACCCCAGCACCTTACAGGTTGACTAGTTGGGAAACCCGTAACACCACGATCTCAAACTTCTTCCGAGACACTATTCAATACACCCCCAGTGGCAGCCCCGCGGTTTGATCTCTCATGATCTATGAGTCGAGTTCTCAGAGCAGCGGATTGCTCCTTCGCAAAGTCTTGAAGATTTTGAAGTTGCCTTCTCCCCTCCTTGAAGTTTTCGTACAACTTGGTCGAGGGCGTGGAATCGATTATATATTGGTGATATTCCGTCTTTTTCTTATCGCCTTTCGATGGAGCAGCGTAATGTGCAAAAAAGTTGATCCTTTCCCCATTCGTGGCAAATATACAGACGACCGCCTGGCTGAGAGGATTTGAATCTTGCCTTTGGCTTTCCCAGTGGTCCAAGTGTAAGGGACCCAGGCCGAGTTTTGTGGCATCCAAGTCGTGTTAATGGGTGTATCTGCACGTAGTTTACAGCCCATGGTCAAGCGCCGGCTCTTTCACGCCTTGGTTGGTACGACGGTCAGTACTGTGGATGCTAGGAAGGCCTACTCCTTCTCCCTATGTGATCCACCCGCACAAACAACAGTTCACATCTGGATACTTGTTGGTAGATTATGTAAACGAAGAATGAGTGTTTTCTGAGAGCGGTCGGTTCGTCAGGGTTCGTCAAGCCTACCTCACTGTGGTTATCTATTGCCAAGTAACCAATTCGAAGAAATTAGACTTGCGCCAGCGACAGCAAAATGCGAGTTAGGTCTCAAAAGAGTGTCGTTCGTCTGTTTCTATCCTCACCTAGGGTATTCCAGGTGCCACTTCATCTACATGAACTTGAAAACGAGGGAATATCGATGAACATTCCTCGAAACCTGACCTATTGCATAACTGACACGTACTTGCGGGACCTCTTAGCATGTCATGACAGTTGACTTCGCCATCAACCCAACACAATCTTCGACCAATCCATTCTGATGGACTGTCACAGCTCTCTGCCATGACTATTATGCGGGCTCTCCTACCACTTTTCACTAAGAGGGAGCTACGGCATGGGGCCTTTATCCTCATTCTTACGGACCGCCACCCGAGCAACATCTTTATGGACGATAATTGGCATGTGACATGCCTCATCAATCTAGAATGAGCATGTTCCCTGCCAGTAGAGGTGTTACATCCGCCCTACTAGTTGACCAGTCGAGTCATCAACCAGATTAACGGTGAATATTTGGCTACCTAAGGTGAGCGGCATGAAGAATTCGTGTCGGTATTTGAGGTGGAGGAGAGGGCTCCTGGAAGTATCGTCCTTTGTGCGAGCATCATGAGTGCTGGGTGGACCACGGGGAGCTTTAGGTACGTTAACGCCATAGAGAGCTTCAGTGGGCACTACAGCGTATTCCTCCAGTGTAGATATATGTATGCAACCAATATACGGAAGAACAGCTGGGAGAGACTTGAAGGAATTCGAGTGATCAGCGGCGCCGTATTGGCTCCCGGTACATCGGAGTTCATCGCAGAAAGTGTCCAAGAAAGGGATCTCTATCTCAAGCAGATAAGGGACGTGTTTCAAGGTGGCAGCGAGAGTGAAACGATGGAGAAGTCAACAACATGAAGCTAGGCTGAAATTAGAGGTTTGTAGTCTACCGTTCCAAGCTTAAAACTTTACTATGTGCAGCCAGCAAGCTGCTAGAATGGTACTACTATAATTGCTGCTAGTTGGATAACCCACGGCGCGGCCAGGAATCAGACACAAAGGGTCTGTGAAGTCTGAAGAGTCTCCAGACAAAAGGAAGAAGAAAGACCACGAATCCAACATGGATCGAAACAGGATCATTCAAGCAGTAAGTGTGCAACGCAAGAAAGAGATTAGTCCCATAGATACGACCTCTTTGGCTGTCACGAGCGCAGCGGCCTTTGGAATCAGCATCATTATGGGAACGGGCAGTGCAGAGTCCACCAGTTCGATTATCAAAACATGAATTTGGCTGCGAACAATGTCTACCTACGTCATCCGTGTGAACCGATGCCGGAGTCCATTGCCAGTCTAGTTGGCTATTTCTGGCGAGACTGTGATCTCTAGGCTTGTCTTTGGCTGATGTCAGGCTAAGATAGGACTTCTATGAACTTTCTATGGGCGCTGGAGAGACCGACGCGGAACCCCATTTTCATTCTCACATTCTCCCAGATTTCAAATCGTCGGACAGTCTGAGACGCAGCGACAGACAGCCGATAGCTAAATAGATTTCCCCAATTCGGGATCCAACCTCAAAGTCAGCACGCCCGTGCCAGACATGCTCTAAAATTACAACCAGCAGAACGCCTTTCATGGCCAAGCAACCCAGCTGATCTCCAAGGGGACTGAAATGGCAGCTAAGACTGAGTGCTTTCTTTACCCATTCTCGAATATCGAGTTCAAATGAGACGGACCATTCACTACCTACTCGAATTACCTTGGCTAGTGACTCCAGCAGATAATCCTATCCTTTTGTTATTCCGCCCATGTGGTCTAAAAGTAAAGGTACTATCTTGTGAGACTTTAGCCGAGGCACTCGCAGGGATCTGTGAAGATGAGTGAGAACGGTGGAGCATTTCCCTTAGTCTCTGTTAGTGGGCAAATTGGGCCCTTACCTTTTAGCACCGTGGTCAAATCAACACCCTCCATTTTACTATGTTAGCCGGGGTTCTTGTGATGAATCTGGGGGCCTATATTAGGACACTCCTGAAGTAAGTGCTTCTGGGAGCTTGCCGGACGAGGTCAGGCAAGTCAAGGCGATCCCTGCTTGGGAAAAGTCCAGATCAGGTGCAAGGCCAAGCTAGAACCCGGATGGGGTTCCAGACTAGAGGAGCGTCCGGAACCATCAGAACTCCCAGCTGATTTTAGTTCCACATTTCCCCTTTACGTACTCAGCGCGCACTTTAACTCACTGTAACCTGGACGGACTCAGCTTCAAATTATATACGGGACAATAGCCGTTGAAATTTACACATACTCTCTTTCCCTTTATCTGGGTTCCATGGTCACTTCATCCGAAGAGTAGCAAGCAACGGGGTCTTCCACCTGAACTACGATGTATTTGCGCTCTCGCTAATTCGGTTAGTTCACCCATACGATACATATGCCGCTCTTTCCACGCGTTGTCCGACAGCTTTGGCGCTCCATCTACAGATTCTTCAGACTTCCGTTACTTTCTCACTATATTTGGAATCTGCCGAGTCATCAAATTCGTTCGGCGTATATGGTATTGGAGTATTTGGGCCCCGAAATGGGTCAAATGCTTTCAGATACGTTTGATACGTACCGAGAAGACGAAGCACAGGGGCAGAGACTGTTCAGGGGGATATCCCGGATAATGCTTTCTCTCGCACGTATTCCCCAGGCGCAAATTGGATCCTTCCAATTCAACGAAAACGGCAACGTCACACTGACGAATCGACCTCTCTCCTGTTCGATGATGATTTTAGAGAACAATGGCGCGACCAGGACAATACAGAGGAATGACACATTCAGCTGTACTGACGCATTCGTATCGGACACGCTCACCTTTCACGACCACCGCTTCCTTAGCCAGCGAAACGCTGTGTACAGTGATATCCTTTCTTCTCCGCGGCCTCCCTCTCCTCTCTTTCCTTTTTCTCCCCGTTCTCGTGTCTCCTTTTTTGGGCGCTCTGGCTTCAAGAGATCACGGTAGCCACATCCTTTCCCTTGCCGCTCACTGCGACATCTGCCTCCTTAACAACACCACTGTACTCTCCGGAGAAGTGGCCGTCTTTCTCTTCCTCAGGCATTTTCGTCCTTTAAGGGAGGCGGATAGAACAAGTAAGTCTCAGTAAGATACCTCTAAGGTACTATAACAGAAGGAACGCACGTAAACGGGGAGCAGCGTAGCACGTTAGAAGGAAGAGCTTGAAAGAGGAAGAAAGTGCTCAGACGTGGAATACCACATGAGCCTGAGACTATATATATACTCAAGCAGACAGTTGGTCTGACTGGTGTAGGTAGCCATGCCGGGAACTCCCATATTGGGTTCTCTGCATGCCCAACCGCGTCCCTCCACCATTTCACCCCATCACACCCCATGTAGTTGAACGATGTGTAGGCAGCCGCTGCTGCCTACACACAAACGGGGCTGCAGGACGCATAGGAACAGGGGTCGAGTCTTTGGGAAGCAGCACTGAGCAACACTCTGCGAGAGGCCGTACGGGAACGATGCACACCATCATCACCCAGCGTGCCTCTCAAAAACCGCACCTTTGTAGGCCCATATCAGGTGTGTATCTTCCAGCCAAGGAATGGAGGTCGAATCGTTTTGGCGCCAAGAATAGTAATGCGACATCCACGGGGACATTCGGGTGAGGCAGACCAATCCCTAAACAGTGATAGTGGTCATATTTTATCACCTTTGGTTCGAGGCTGAGCATTGCAACGAAAGGCACCATTCGGAAGTCTCAACCCTTTATATGCTGTACAGCGAGAGCAGATGGACGCATACACCTAAGTATCCAGTGCTTAACGACAGCCGTCTCAGCATGCTGTTCGTGAAGCTTCCTCAACGCTACGTCATTCTCCTCGATATTATTGAAGGCGTCAGAGCAACGCATTCCCGGAATAAGCACTCACGACCTGGTGAGGATAGAGGATAAATAATGGCGGATGGCGGAGAGACCGGTTGATGAGCAACCCGTCTATCTACCGATGGGACGAGCCGTCTCCATGCTGCAACGTCTAGCGGCGGCTTACACCGTTCACGCTATCCACCCCCACGCCCAATGCCTTATGACTTAGCGATAGTGCGAGCGCTGTCGTAGCCGATGTGTCTGTCTGCCTGAAGCACGAGAATTAACCGATGCCACGACACACTGCAAGGCGGAGCTGTGATGCTTCACGAGGTTCAGTTCCCTGAGGCAGATTTCTGCGTCCCAAAGACTCCATCGAGCATCGACATGAACTAGATGGCGCTGAACTCCTAGCTTCCTGACGATCTTTGTGTCTTGCCAATCATTTGGGGTCATGAACCCGAAAAGAGTATCCATGAAATGAAAATGTGTCCCAATTGGGAGGTATAGAGCACCATCCCAGTCAAGCACAGCTTGGACCTGGCCCATGGAGGGTTCCATAAGGTCGTTGAATGGAGCAAGATTCTGGTGAGTTAGGGTGATCGGGAGGCAGTGAGATCGCGTAGTCGTGGCAGGGGCTTGCCGATGCAGGGGAAAACGCTGCTTCTGAGAGTTGTATTTCGGAAATTGTATTTGCTGGCCGTATGGCGGAGCTCATCAAGAATAGAAGTAGGGTCAAACATAGTTTTATTCACTCTAGCTCCCCTACTTACAATGTCTGCAAGGTCCATGACAGTTAACATATTCTTCTGGAGCGGCATTCTAGAGTCCGGGGACGACACTGGGACACGAATATACCGTGTACCTTCTGCAAAAGGCAACAAATACACAAACAGCGCTTCGTGCATGCCCCGGTACATTACCCGAGGCACAACAGGCTCATGAATACAACTGGATTCAGTAGCTCCGAAGAGCCCTTGCTTATCGTTTCAAAGCTGGACGATAGTGCGATGATCGGCGTGCGTGGAGTGAACAATTATGCTGTCGTTCAAAAGGACAGACGGATTGCCAGAGTCGCAAGAAGATATGCTTGTCAGGAGAGCTGTCAGTTGAGACTGACCAAGACAAGCCGCGGATTATTCTCCATCCCATGATCACGAGACCTCCAGGAAGGACATGTCGCAGCTTGTAACACCACACGTTTGGCGACCGGAAAACGTGCTCACGAGTAAGAACGAAAAATCTAAATTTAGTTCAAACAAGCACTATCGCGCAAAGATCGTCCTTCGAGAGAAGAGGTATTGGATTAGTTACTTACTTAGACTCACGCAGACTAGGTACGAAGTCGAGCAAGGCGGGGTGGATAAGGCGCTAATTTTAGTCCTCTAATTAGTTAAATCACAACCCCAATCCCCTCTACGCCCTCGTGCGACCCTAAGCCGCGACATCTCGCCTCTGCCTGGCGCTGACTTCAGCAACCACCCGCCTCGCAACAAACAAGCTCACTTCTCTTCTCCTCTCCAATCTCGACATTCGCCTCGATATCCGCCTCTTCAACCACCACAAACCGCAAACGCATCTCACAATGGCGACCCAGTACGAAGGTTAGCAACACTACCCCTCCACTCATTACCCCGCCAGCGATATCCAAGGCCAAACTCCAAAGTACGACGTCTAACCCTCCCTCTCACAGTCGAGCACAATGTCAAATTCTCCGAGCCACGCCGCTCCGGCCGCCGCGTCGACATGGCCTCCTTCTTCTCCCTCCTCAACCAGCTGAGCGAGCCCTCGGGCGACCAGACGCCTCAGCACAACCCGCACGCCACGCCCACGCCCGTCGACACGGCCGCCCTCTTCCGCCTGCTGCAGGACCAGCTACAGACGCTGCACACCACCGCGCCCAGCGCCGACAACCGCGAGTTCCTCGAGAGCCTCATCGCCTCCATTGAGGATGACATCCACGACCCGCCCACGCGCCTGCGCGGCGTCACCCAGGAGTTCGTCGACGCCCTCGACCGCGTGAACCGCAAGACCCTCCACGAGGACGACGACTGTGCCATCTGCAAGGTGCCCTACCTCGAGGACGAGTACTGCCTCGTCGTCGAGCTGCCGTGCAAGGGCGGCCACCAGTTCGACCTGGAGTGTGTGGGACCGTGGCTGCGCAGCAAGGGCACCTGTCCCATGTGTCGCGAGGAGATGGGCCGCAAGAAGGAGGTGCCCGTTGTCGAAGACGACGACGACGAGGACCAAGATATGATGTATGCCTAGGCAAGGAGCTCGGGACTATCAGGAGTGGAAAGGAGGAGTGACATATGCATGGCTTCGGCGTCTTGGAGTTCTAGCGGTGGCGATGGGCTTTTTGTGCATGTTTGAGGCGGCGGCGAGCTTGGTCGCCTTGCCCTATCTCGATAGATCTTGATGAAGAGACGATCCCAAACCAAATCGGATTTCTACTCAACTGCGGTTGTAGCTTTCTTGCGCAACCCTGGCTTTCTCGCCGTCTCATAGCAAGTTCTCCAACCTCCCTGACATCGTTCCCAGCGCCATGACCTAGTAAAAGCACAGAACTTGGCTGAGGCCTTTGGAGTATATATTCCCGTAACTTTGATTTGAACCGGTAAGTATAAGTCGGCAACACCAACATGGACATCACAGCAGTACTGCCTTTGCTTACCATCAGACTATTTCCTTTCTTGGATACATAGAATTCTCGCTTCCAACGTTCTATATATCTTTATTCATCCAGAACCTCGCATCGTTCCTAAATCTCCCGCCTTCGACACACTCCCCATCCCCTCTGGTCATCATGCATTATTTACTTCCATCCCTGCTCTCTTCTTTACGCCTGGTTAAGTAGCTGGATGGGCTCGCGGTCTGATAATTCTGCACACGGGCATGGATGGGCTGTGTAGTGCAAAGGGGACTAATGTTCTAGCTGGTGAGAAATGGGCTGGGCGAATGATTCAAAACCCGTGGTATGACAAGGTCTGAGACAGGACGATCGGGGCAGTCACCATATTAAGCATCATCTGTAACGAAAACTGGAAGATACTTCTCAAGAAAATTACATGACGGTGTAGTTAGTTCAAAGAGGATCACACGAACACTAAACACTGACACCATCATAGCTCAGCCATGGATACCACTTGGCCACCAGCACACAGAAAGGCAACCACGGTGATTTGAAGCGGTATAACTAACCTACAGGACGCCGGCCTGAGGGCTCATTGTGCCTACGTTTTAAGCTATTCCCGCAAAGCGGGCTACCCTAAACCTACCCCCGATACGCCGTCGCCGACCTCGGTCACTTTGAGACCAACACGAACTCCCTCAGCACTAGGACGCGGCAGGCAAGGTTAGGTAACACGGCATTCCAATAGGGTTTGAAACAAAATCGGCGACAAAGACATACCTTGTCATTATGTCTCGTGATTATGTCTCGTAGGTAATTAGGTATCGTGCTGGTATGCGGGCTCTGCCTGTGCCACTTGACTGGTCATGCCCAACTCTTTAACGCTTTGGCGAAACGAATCGGAGCTCCCAACTTCTCTGTAACCCTAGCTGTTTGATTCTCGTTTCCCCGGATCCGTTCTAGCCGGGACGGAGAGTGCCGTGGCGTCGGGCCAAGTCTTTGAGTAAGGTATCGGCCTGGTCTGTGTCACTGTAATTCCGGTCTATATCGTCGGGTGTGCCTGTGCTCAAGACAGCAGATCCGCCTCTGCCGCGTCCTTTGCTTCGGGTGGGTGTCAGAAGGGGGGGGATTGCCAGCCGTCCGCCGTGTTCTCTGGCTGACCAAAGCTTTGGATTACGGGCTTGTGATGGGTTGAGGCTTCGCATCGGGAGCCGGCGACGTACGTTTCAACGGAACCGTGCAGTAGCCAACTGTCCCTATCCCGCCTTGGAAAGCCCAGCCGCAAGGGCCGCCTCGGAACCCGAATCCTCATCAAAGGAAGTCGAGGTTTCAAGATTGTAAGTTGTTTCTGGGTCTTTGTTTGCCTGCCTGCCGAGAAGTCAAAGTGTAGCCGGGAGATGATCCAACCGAAACATCAGCCTGGTGTGACAGGTACCAGCCGTGTTTGCTGAATCCAGAAGATTATCGCGGCTGGGAGATCCCTCGTGAGAAGAGTGAGGCCAACCTACCATGTCGTCAGAAGGCCAGCGCAGTCAATAGCCTCCCCATGGACCAATCTTGTCCAAACCGAGAGAGATGAAGCAGATCACCAGCTGAGCTGAACCCGGGAACCAATATCAATGCTGAGGAGCGGGGAGGATCCGGCCAGTCATGTTTGTCGTTCAATTGAGCCATCAAGCGTTGTCTCGTCTCATGGATCCATTGGACCTTACCCCATATTGCCAACCGGCTTCTAGTAGTCTTAGCCCGGGCCACCAGCCATCTTGCGATAGACGAGACAGATCAAACAAAGTAAGTCTAGGGAGAAAAATAGACTGTGCTAGAGCTTCCGCGCATCTGGAAAACGCGCATTGCCGTCTATCCAGTTGTTTTGGGCTGTTGCCGCGGCGGCATCGCCCGAGAGGCGTCAATGAAGTTTGCGGTGATGTCAATTGCTTCTAGAATGATTCCGTGGCAGCGGCAGAGATCCGCGGCCAAGAAGCCCGTCTGATTGGCTGGAGAGCTGCAAGGGTGGCCAACGTTCGTGGTGAGCTGAGCCAGACGACCAGATTCGCTGAACCAGGGATCCTTTTTTAATAATCAAAACCAGAACCAACGGGCTGGCGATTGTCGAGGATTAACCCTGCACGGGAGTCCCGGAGGAGCGGACGGCTGCATGTCTGGAACGATGCGTCAACAATCGGGATATGACGCAGCATTTCTTTATACACTCCCCAGTCAGAGATTCGAAGAGTTATTGGAGGGATTCAGTGAGCCACAGCCGAAGGAAAGGAACAACGACATCCGGGTTTCAAGGAAAGGCCAGCGACAACCGCTGTTCAGCCAAGGGCCTGTTTCAGCGACAATTAGGCGCGGGTGCGGCGTCAAAGGATAGGAGGATCGGCAGGGCCCCCTTTAAAACCAAGGGAAGGGTAGCAGGTCACAGCTGTAAGCTCAGCCCTGGGACCGGACATGCAAAATCCTGGAACATATCCTGGAACGACAGCTCGCAGCTGTGAAACGCACGCACGCCTGCGAAGATGCAGCCGGGGGGGAGCTCGGGCGGGCTTCTGGAAGAGGTCGGCTGCAGGAAGAGGCGCCGTTGGGACAGGGATGGTTTATTTGCTTTTTGGCCTTACATCCACCGTTGAGCTATTTCAAACGAGCTGTAGCTGAGCAACTCCATCCAGCTGGTACAGTACGAATACATACCGGAGGTTGCCTTCTGGGTGTCGTCCTACTAGTTAGTATACTTCAACGTCGTGACGTTAAGGGGCTGGTGAGAGTGAGCGATGCCGGGTGCGCGGGAGCATGGAGAGCATGTGGAGCATGGAAAGCGTGAAGGGAATATACTATGCACGGTTACACGGGACACTCAGAGTCAGATGGGAAGCCTCCTGCCGGCCCGGTTTGCCGTGTACGTTGTGCCTGCGTATCCATATATATTTTCCCGCTTGGCGTCGAAGCACCAAAGTGGCGAAGGGTCTGGTAAAAGCAGAGTGGGCAAAGTGCTGCACGGTATGGAGTGTCTTGTAGGCATCCGCCTGGCCACTGAACATCCCCGACGGATGACGAAAGGGGGAGATGAGTCTACCGCTGCGGGCATCTCCGTCGCTTATCTGCATGTCAACATACTCTACTCCGGACTCTGTAAGGGTCCCATGATGGTCGATGGAAGGCTTCCAGAAAGGGGCAGGGTCGCATTGCAGATGGCTGCAACAGCGGGTGCTGCAACAAAACGCAACGAGGGCACCAGTGTTGGTTGGACGAAGCACGAAGCACGGTGGGCATGTATGTGCTCTGTAGATGCAGGTGTGGCGTTCATCTTGGACGGAGCAGGGCTCGGATGAAGCCATCAGGACAAAAGGGGGGTGGTAGGCTGTCGAGCTACCAAGTATGAATTAAAATGGCACCTCTGATTCGTGTGTTGGTCTCGTATGATGATGATGATGGACATGGCGGTCGGGATGAACGCAGGTTAACGAGACCACGTCGGTTCCTGGAGACGTGATTCACCGAAACGGCCGGACGAGGCGTTCGCAAGGTGACGGAGAGGCGGACCAACAAGAGCGATTCCAGATCTCGCAAGCGCTGGCCTAATGGTCTAGGGCTCGATCGCCGCGTGTTCACGGACAGTGGCTTGGGTTGTACGGGCGCCATGTGCTGCGGGCGACTGGCAATGGGGAAGTGAGGCGCGTTGGCGACGGCGCCTCTATCCGCGAAGTTGACACCTGAGAGATTGGCTCAGCGGCGCACCGTAGTTCGCAGTCGGCAATCGGCAGTGAACTGTAGGCAAGGTTTGTAAAGCAGGACAGAGGCACAGGTTACATCGACGAGAAGAAGCACAGCACCGCGGCCACCCACGGGCCTCAGATTGGGTTGCAGCCAGCGTCTCTCCCCCTCTCTCTTTCACTCTCCGTCTGCCGAGGGAGCCTGTGAGGGAGGAAGATGGCTAGCTATGGCACCATGGTTGGCGGGGCAGGCTCTGCAGGGCCTCTGCCGATAGGTAAGGTCCATACTGGATGCATCGCGCTCCTCATCCCCCTTCGTCCTAAGTTTTAGGGGGCGTCCAGCGCTACACCGTTCCGGTCCTGGGCGGCGTAGCGGTCATTGGGGGTGCCAAATGGTGCCGAATGGCGGCCCGTCTTTGGGTGCCCGGGACATTGGACACTGGACATTGGACATTGCACATTTGGAGCATGGGAAGATGGAGCTTTTTGGCGTGGGCGGGCGGCGCGGGCGCATGGCAAATGATGAGATGGAGAGGAGCCCGTTCTAGCCAAGCTCCCGTCGGCGTGGCCGACTCCTCCGACGACCTGAGGGACGGTCTCTGTTGAACGGTGGCTCAGATGTGGCTGTCGGGGATCAACAGGGAAGAAATGCGAGAAAAGAAACAAAGAAAGGAAGATGGAATTTGGGGAGATCTGTGAAGAGCGGCTTGGTGAATCTTCTGTTACACCGTCCATTGTTCATTCTTCATTCTCCTTGAGGCCTGACCTGACGGTCGCGTAGCACGCAACATGGCCGTAATTATTGGATGTTAGACTGCCTCACCAAGACCGAGACCTACAGGCTTGGTACTTCACGAGATCCGTCATGCCGGACCTAAATTCTGCCATGGGCTTGGTAGTGGGAGACCGGACCGCGGCGACACACAGCTATACGTTACATAGTGCGTAGCAAGCTTTGTCACAAGCCAAACAAGTGCGAGCTCCCATCCTCCCAAATGTGTCAAGAATAACTCGAGTCGGTAAGTCAGCATTAGGAGGGGAGAAAGAGTCAGGGCGGCGCGGTGGACCCCGGAGAAAGGGTACATTTCCGGGGAGCGACCGCAATGCTGAGTCCCAAGTACCTACCTGCCTGACCCCCGACCCCCGACCCCCCGCCAGCCATATAAAAAAAAACCGTCCAGGGCGTGATGAGTTTCAACTCAACTCTGAGCCAGAAGCCAGAAACGAAGTAGGCCGTGGAATGAATGGACCGGGAATAATGGGGGGAAAAGGCAACAAAGAGACATGACATTCGATTTGTCCATTCGTTCAAATGAGACGCTCCCTGCACGCTCATGGTGATGGTGCACGTGTATCCGTACGGTGCTGCGGACACATGCAGCAACGCAACCGCCACGAACTTGACTAAGTGTTCGGCCGGAGCAGCAGCTTTGCCATGTCTTCAGTACGAATGCTGTACGTACAGCCGACGGTGTAGGTATTCGTACGCCCGCCCGCACCTCGATTGTGGAGCTGCCGTCGTCTCTGGCAGAACGGCCAAAGGAAATCCCATGGGCCATGGGCCATCCAAGGGCCATTACTCGATACCTATCCCACGATTCGACTATCGATCCATCCACCCACCCATCCACCTATCGCCCCATCAGCCCATGGCCACTTTGGCCTAGCTTCTGCAAGCTCGCAGGGCAAGGCTTCTTCAGTCTTGTTAGTAGACGCCCAAGAGGCAAAAAAAGAGACGGGACACGGCTGTGTCCATTGCCCATTGCCCGCATAATGGTTCCCGTCGTACAGTAGAGGTGAGCTGTACCCGACCTACCTAGACTCGAAGTGACCTGGCCTGGAGGTGAAGATGCAAGTCTCGGGCCCCCCCTCATCCATCCCACATCCCTGAACGTGGGTGGTGCCCCTACGAATACACCCCCTGTAGCCCGTAGCCCCCTCAGACAGGGCCCCTCGACTCGGCTCAGAACAGCGCAGAACAGCAGCAAACCATGGAAACCAGCAGGGCAAGCAAGCAGCCGGTCGCCAGTAATCACGAATAGGTAGCACGCACTTCCAGCGCCATCTGTACCGAACCGAGCCTCCCCAAAGTACTCCCGAAAATGCACTCTGCTTGATTCAACGAACCGTCCACGGCCGCTTCCCCCCTGCAGCTCACTCCCGTCCGTGCTCGTCCTCTGACCGTGACACCCCCCGCCCACGTACTCCGTACCTCAGGTACGAATACCTCAGTTACAGCATCTTTGGCAACGCCACCAAGTCCTCGCGGGCGTGGTACGGTCCCTTGTCTTGTCCTCAGTGCGCCGTCCTGTCTTGTCCATCCTGCTGCTGACCCCCTTGTGCACAGCCAACTCCGGGGTGGGATCGTCGTTTTCTCTTGGACGGCGTGGCTTCCGTTGTGGACTTGGCCGGTGGTCTTCATGCTGTTGGAACTTGGCGTTGGTGGCCCCCTCCCATTGATGTCCCCATTGACGAACCATATCTGAACCAGTTCATCATTGACCAGGTTCTTCGTCGAAGAAGGGCGAATCTGTCACGTCCAACATATCACTTCCATACTAGGATTTGCTCCGTGCTGTCTCGTCAGTGTCCTGTACATTCAATACCTTACCTCCAGTGCGTTCCTTGTCTTCGGCCAGGTCCCTACCTAGACTACTACTTCGTACCTACCTGTCTTGCCTGTCTGCCTTATTACTTGCCTGCCTTACTACCTACTACCCGCCTGCCTCACCTACAGCACGGACAGCTCCTCCACTCCACAGGTACAACTACGCAAAGACCCTCCACCTCATCCACAACCATCCCATCCTATCTCCCCCTTCCCTCCCCCATCTTCTCCCGTCTTCGCGGCTGCTACTCCGTACTCCGCACGAACTTCTCTCTGCTACACCACGTCTTCTGCCTTCAAGTTGCGTTGACATTGTTTGCTTCGCCGACGCCAAGCCCACGCCGACGCCTTCCTCCACGCCAACCACTACGCCAACCGTGACCGGCGTTCAAACCAAAGCCCCCTCAAAAGGACCTCGAAAAGCCACCAAGTTCAAACGAGCCCTCCCCCAAGAAGCGACCTCCAAGGTGCTTGTTGCTGCGCTGCTGTTGCGCTCCTTCTCCTCCTCCTCCTTCCACCCGCCACCACCAACCAGCTTTCCACAACCTCCACCGACGATATCCCCAAAAGCGAACCCATCCCTCCAACTGCACTATCCAGCCGATCTCGCCCGTGGGTCCGCTGTCCGTCAGTTCAAAACCCACCACAACGGTCCAGGCCCAGACCGACTGCCAAAAGGTGCCACTGTCCAACTGCCGCCCAGCCTCTCGCCTCGATTCCTCTGTCGCCGGCTCTGTCTCCGTCTCCCTCCCTTTGTTGTCTCTGGCTCCTCGTCCGAGTCGCAGTCCGAGTCCCAGTCTGAGCCGTAGCGTCCCGTCATTCTCCCCCCCTCTTTTCTCCAGCTCGCCATCCTCCCTTTCCCCTACCCGCCTACGTACAGTCCTGCTGCATACTACGTACAGTGCACCCGGCGCATAATCACCACGGCGCTCCGACTCCACTCCTCGCTCGACCTGGCCTCGAATCTCAGCATGGTGCTTTGCTACCAGTCACGATAATTCTACGTCGTCCTCCGCACCGAGACCTCCACGATGGGTAACGGCCAAGGAAAGCCCGTCGACCTCAATGGCGAAGGTACGTGAATCCGAACCTTCATCTCCATGTCCATGCCCATCCGCAGCCCGACCCCTCGCCTTGCTTTGCCCGTCCCACGCCAACCATCCTGTCTCCCACGTGTGCCCTGCATGGTGCGGCGTCCTTCCCGCCCTCGCGCCCCCGCCAATTGACGAGAGGATTACCGGCGTCAGCAACGCCCAAAGACAACACGGCGATATCGACGACGATAGCCAACTGCTTTGCCGAACCACGCTGACCCTCGCAGCAGTAAACCTGAACCACTTTCGCCTCTTGCGTGTCGTCGGCCGAGGCGCCTTCGGAAAGGTGCGCATCGTCGAGCGCAAAGATACGAACCTGGCTTTCGCCCTCAAATACATCCGCAAAGATGAAGGTACGTCTCTGCATCCATCTCCCCTTCTCGTCCCACCGACTCCTCCGATTCTTGTCGTACGGCTCCCTCGCGCACCGTTTCTTGTCTCCGACCATGCCTTGTCCCTCCGCCCCCGAAGCACCCGTCCTCGGTCACGCAATCTGTTCGCTCTGAGACTGATTTCTCTTGCACAACCACAGTCGTACGATCCGAGAGCGTCCGCAATATCATTCGCGAACGCCGAATGCTCGAATATGTCAACCACCCCTTTATCTGTAACTTGAGATACAGTTTTCAGGACATTGAATACATGTATGGCTCCCGCCGGCCTCCCGCCGAGGTCTGTCATGTTCGTAGCTTACAAGTTGTATAGGTATCTCGTGGTCGATTTGATGAGTGGTGGCGACCTGCGATTCCACATCTCAAGAAAGACCTTCACCGAGGAGGCCGTTAGATTTTGGATTGCCGAGCTAGGCTGTGCCCTGAGATACATTCACCAACAGAATATCATCCACAGAGACGTCAAGCCCGATAACGTCCTCCTAGACGCCGATGGCCACGTCCATTTGACCGATTTCGTACGCCTACGTTTCACGAGTCTACAGGATCAAAGTGCTAACAGCAAGCTAGAATGTCGCCTCAGACGTCGTCCCTGGGAGGACTTTGACGAGTAAATCCGGCACCCTCGCCTATCTTGCCCCCGAGGTATACGCTGGAAAGGGATACGATGTCCGTGCAGATTGGTGGTCACTGGGCGTTCTATTCTATGAGTGCATTTACAATAAGGTACGTCGCAAACGGCTGGTCCCTAAGCAGGCAGCATCACTTCCGAGCCTGCTTGCGCGCTCAATTAACATAGCTAACGCGACGAAAGCGACCCTTTGATGGAGGCTCCGAAGGCTCCCTCAGCTCGCAAATCCAGGCCGCCAACCCCAAGTACCCTGTCACGCAACCTCCTGTGTCACTAGCCTGCCTCTATGCTATCGGCTCCGCCCTCGACCCTAACCGGGACACTCGCATGGGATCCACGTGGGAGAGCTTCATCAACCATGAGTTCTTCAAGGTTTTCGACTTTGATCACCTTGAGCAGAAGCGTATTGAGCCCATTTTCGTCCCCTCTTCAGAGAAGACCAACTTCGATGCCACATATGATCTGGAAGAGTTACTCCTCGAAGAGGCGCCTCTCGAAGCTCGAGCTAGACGCCAAAAGCCGAGAGAGCGTTTAAAGGAGGATGCGACCGACAAGGAAATTCGTGAAGATGAGCTATATCGGATGATTGAGACTGATTTCCGGCCCTTCGACTACACAGTGGCTGCCTTTTTGAAGTGAGTTTGGCATATTCTTCGACCACCTCCCACGTGTGCTAACCGAAACAGGATCACGGAAGCCGCCGAAGGCATCAACGAAGAGGCGGTCCAAAACCAACAAAACCAACACGAACACGACCAGACTCCCCAGGCCATTACCACCGATGAGGCAACGCCCATGCCCGCGACGAATGGGTCATATCAGTCATCTCCTCTCAACCCGAGCACCAGCAACGAGAGCAGGCAAGGCCGTCCAGTCCGACCCGCCCCACCACCACCGTATCAGAATGATTTCCGCACTCGGCATCATCCCATCATCGCCGGTCAACGTGTCACAAGTCCCACTGGAGGTGTGCAGGTAACGTTGGACGGTGGTGGTAGTTGGTCCGAGTTGGCGCGCCAGGACGCCACCCTGCCCACAGATGCCAACAACACCGCGGACGGCAAGAATGAGGGCTCAGGCGGCATGTTTGGATTCCTGAAATCCAAAAAGGGCCGGACAAACAGCCCGAAACCCAAGGAGAGAGGTGTACTAGGCAAGGAAGGCGCTAGAGTTGTCATCGGCTAGAAGGGGGTCGCGGCTTACATTTGCGCATCGGCAACGATGGATTGATACCCGTCCTTGCGACATTACTCCCGAGGGAGCTGGTCGATTCCTTCTTGGCAGAGCGTCGCACTCAAACGGCAAACACAGAGCACGTAACAGCTCCCGCGGTACTAATCCAAGTATTGGGCTCCAACCATTATTGTCACGAAGTTCTGGGCATGTGATGATCTACCCGTCCGACGCGCAAGGAATAGGGAGAGCTCAACTGGGAACGAAAGAAGAAACATCGGCGACGAGCAACGGCCTCTCATCTCATTCATCCATACGGCGTTCGGTCATGGTTTACGGCTACACGCCACGCCGCTCGAGGCTAGACAGAGACTATCTTCACAAGAGCAGCTGTCGGCTTGTTGAGAGAAGTCGAAAGACATCGGAGATGCCATATATGGAGCTGTTTATCCGTCCCAGACATCTATACACATACATACACCGCCATGTACTGCAACTGCACGGGCGTTCTTCATCAGATGGGAATCTTTGGCCTGTGATATTTCCCTCACTTTGTTTTAGGATTCATGTCTGCACGTTCTGGGTTGGACATCACATATTTGGCCGCTTGGGATGTATAAACAGGCAGAAAGAGGCGGGACATGGAAAGAGGGGGGAGGGAGGCAATGTCGGTCTGCTACTATTTTTTGTTGGTCTGTTTGATCCTGAGAGCACATTAGGAATAATACCCTTTTTCAAACTTGAACTCGAGATGCCTTGGTTCCGATTGAGACGTGATTGGGTAATATTGGCACAAGTGCCAAGATGACGTTGACGATTGCATGACCTTTACATGGAGATCTGGCATTTAGTGTTGTGTCTCCAATGGTTGGTAAGAATGCTTGGAGTAACAAGTTGACATGCAAGCGGCAGTTGAAGCCTGACAAAGACAAAACTCCGCGTCTCAATTGCCATCACTTATCTAGCACAGAGAGGCTGGATGATGGAAAAACTAATGAGATTTGCCAGTAACACACGACACTCATATGGGAGATTATTCCTGAAGACGGTCCTTATCCCTCTCACGTATCCCTGCTGATGTACAGACAACTCGTTTACCAATGAGGTTCTCATATAGGACGACCCCGATGTAGTGATCACCGTTGTCGTCTTATCGCACGACTGCTCTCATTCAACCCCACATCCCTTCATTCGCACCCGTTAAATCCAAACTCATCACTCAAATACTCGTGGCGAAAGCAGCATAGCTCTGGAAAGTGAAAAGCAACAGCAAAGCCAAAGGAATGAAGGAGAGAAACCCCAAATCACGAGGGGACAAAAAAGCCTCGAAATATGCCTAGCATCTGACCAGGTGGCGCCATTGGCGGCGAATGGGCGTGAGATGCCCTATATAGCCAACCCTCCCTTTCTCGGACATGAAGAAAAAGCCTGCCACTAATCCATGGGAAAAAAGCATGCGCAAAAAAACCGAGACAACCCATCAATGTGTTTTCCGAACCCATCCCTTCTGTTGTAAACGCCATGGCCCGTTGTTGCTCCTGGTCCGTCCGGGGGTTGCTTGTAATGTACAGCCATCCGTCGAGTGTACCGACTCCATGGATCATCGCTTAACACTGGTTGCCAACGGCAGGGTTCGGGCCTTATCATCTGACTTGATTTCAACACCAAGTTGCTCCGCCACGCAGCTCTTTGATATCTCCTTGCCCATGTACTTGGACAAAATGGTATCGAAGTCTGTCTCTCCCACCACGGGGCCAGTACCGGAGCACTTGGCCTTCTTGGTGAGTTCTGAGCAGAGACCATCAAGGTCAAACTCGCCATTCTGCGCCTTCGGACAGGACTGGAGTTTCTCCCTGTAAAAGTTGTTAGAATTAAGCGTGTATGGATAAGTCTTTGCTGGGGCGTACCAGAGCTGGTTGCAGTTCATGTTGTCCTTCTTGAGAGGTTCGTCATCTATATTCTGCTGGGCGTCAATCTCGTCGATGAGATTCTTCTTGTGGGCGGGTGCAGCCTTGGCAGCAGCGTTGGGGCTAGGAGCCACGTTGTAGGGCGTGAAGAAGTCCGAATCAAGAGCGTCGTTGAAGAAATCGTCAAACGATGGGTTTGACAGGACGTTCTCTTGAGGCTCTCGATAGTCGCCAAAGAGCTGGGGGTCAAACTGGCCGCCATTCTGCTGAGCAAGCCAGTCGAAATTGGTGCTGCTCAAGTCGACATTAGAGAAGCGCGAAGCGGGTTCGTTGTGGGAGACGGATGGGTGCTCCTCGCCGATAGTGGTGAGTGTTTCGACAGGCTTAAAGCCCATCGGGGACTGGGTAAAGGGCTCAGGAGAAGTGCCGCAGGACGAGCTGGGGCCGGTATTCGAGTGAGACGATGCCGAAGGGGAACTTGTCGCACCGCCGACGCTGAAGTTGCCAGAATCAAGGCTCGCCCGTGAGACATTAGTGGCTGAGCTAGACATGGAGGGACTGAAGACACCCGAGAACTTGGAAAGATCCTGCGGGGATGTGTGGCCGTTGAGGCCGTGGGCGGGTGTGGCGGCTGAGACCTGCTGGTGCGGGCTGGTGGGCTGGGAGGCTGGCTTCTGCGACTTGTTGGTCGGAAGAGGCCCTGGCAGCATGCCGAATTTGGGGAACTCGAACTGGAAGTTGACGTCACTGAGGTTGTTGACAGCAGCGTTGCCGAAGGGGACCTTCTCGCGGGGAATGACCTTGGGATTTGCCATGACGCTGACCCGCTGCTTGTACTGATGGAGCTCGCTTGTCATCCGATCGACCTTGGCACGCAGCATGGAGTTCTCGTGGTTGGCAGCCTCGGACGCCTTCTCCAGCTCCTCAACTTTAGTCTCAAGATCTTTGAGATGTCTCTCCTTGCGCTCTCTGAAAGCGCGCTGGGCGGCTCGGTTCTGGGCCTTTCGCTTCTGCAAAGTGGATTAGTAATTGAACCAAGCATGTTCACGAGAGCCGGGGCGTAACGAGGCATACCGAACTGGGTTCTGAGGTGAGGGGCTTGCGACCAGGCTTCTTGGGCACCTTCTCGGTGCTCTCGCGGCGCTTGGGGTCGTTGCCCGGGCTGTCCTCGTCGTCCTCATCGTCAGGGTGACTGCGCTTTTCGTTGCCCTCGTTCTCTGTAGACTCTGAGCCGGCGGAGGTGCGGGCAGGGAGATCCCCGATCATCTTGGCCTGTTCATCGGCGTTGCCGGCGAAGGAGAAATCGAAGCTGGAATCGCCAAAGTCGTAGTCATAGTTGTCGAGATAGGGACTCTCCTGGTAGGCATGGTGGTGTCCAGCCTTTGACTGGACGGGGGAATTCTCAAAGGAAGTAGGCGACATCGACATAGCATTGGATGCGGGTGCAGGCGCAGGAACGGGAGAGCCACCAAGCTGCTGCTTGTTGGAGTTGAGGGCGGCGAAGAGCAGGCCCTGCTGTTGCGGGGTCAAGAGGAAGTTTGGTGGCAAGGAACCGCCAGTGCCTGTGGAAGCCATCGCGAAGGGTTTAAGCGACGGGTGGTGAAAGCGGGGGCGAAACGATGCGATGGCAGACGCGAGACGTGGCGAAAAGGAGCGAGGATGGCGAGGACGAGGGTGAGGGAGAGAGCAGGAATATCAAAGCAAGCTCTCTGCCGTCCGGAGGCTCGGAGGCTCGGAGGAGGGGGCAAAGAGCCTGAGGAGCGGCGACGTCGGCGTGTACAGGCGCCGGAGCGGTGGCGGGAGGGCGGAAAGGCGAAGGCGCAAAGGCGCAAAGACGTGGAAATCAGACGAGAATCGAAACAGCAGTCTGAAGTCCCGGGCGGGGGGACGTTGTAAGGGTGATGATGCAGAACAAGAGGTTCGCGGGAGCAATGGGATTGATGATGTCAAGTGGCCAAGTTGGATGATGATGAAATGGCTGCGATGGCCTGGGTGAGGCGGGATGGAGCGAGCGGCAGGTGAGGTACAGTGAGCGTTCCACTGTACTGGGTCGCAAAAGCCACTGTACTTGGTCGGCCACCTCGCTGCCGGTTAGACTCCCTTGACTCCGTAAGGGTAGGCCGGCGTGCAAGCGTACGTACAAGCGTGCAGGCGCGCAGGCGTGCAGGCGTGCAGGCGGAGCAGGGGTTGAAACGCAAATGATCAAGCTGAGAACAATTTTCTTGCTGCCTGAGTCACGAAGAATGCTTCTAGTTGCTTCCGCGTAGGGCAGTGGGCAGTTCGAGGAGAGGTTGGAAGTGCTGAGTGCTGCGCCTGAGGTGGAGGCGGATGGAAGAGGCCATCTCAATGTCAATTTGTCAGCCGGACAGTCATTGCGGCCGGCCCACGACGCACGATCCCTTTGGAATCAATCCTCCCAATCCTGGCTGCTTCGGTGCTCAGTGCTGACTCCCCCCGCCCCCTCCTCCGTCCTCCACCGTTAACTCGCTCACAGACTAGAAAGTACTTCTTCACGCACCCAATAACGAACTG
The DNA here is from genome assembly GCA_013756995.1 of Neonectria neomacrospora. NCBI lineage: Eukaryota > Fungi > Ascomycota > Sordariomycetes > Hypocreales > Nectriaceae > Neonectria > Neonectria neomacrospora. The sequence continues at coordinate 26,727 of JABSTB010000427.1, forward strand.
GCTCTCGGACACCGACTCCCGTCCCCATGCAAAACAGCACGAAACCAAGTCAGCCATCCTCTCCATTGGCCCGTTTTCCCTCGACAACACAGTGCGTCTCCCCCGCAGACTGATAAACCACGCTCGGCAGCTCCGGGACGTTCTGCTTCGAGAGCCGCTACGTATTAATTGACACACCCACGCCCTTCCATGCCCGGTTCCGGGTCCCCAGGGTCTCCTCTCTCCCCCTCCTCAGAGTCAGTGCCCTCGCTGAGCTCGGAGGCGGACTTGGATGCCATGCCAACCCCAGCTTATAACCGCTTGGTCTACCTAAGTCGTTTGACCTCTCCTTTCTCGACTCGCCTCACAACGATCCCCCGCCCCAAAACATGGCGTATACTGGACTCTGATGCCGGATAACGCCCTCACCGTCCCGCGTCGTGGGTATTTTCAACACCATCCGGCGTGGCATCTACATGCAGCCATCGACGCCCCGTTGCCCGAATCGTCCGACCGGTCTCTGACTCTGCAGTCATCCTCGCTGACGGATTGGCCAAAGCATTCCCCAGTTGACGGGCTATCAGTGTGAATTCGTACTTGGGACCAGCCTAAGCTACTAACGTCCGAAAGTCTCTCGATCCGCAACTGGCCTGGTCAAGGCACCAACCCCGCGATATATCCTTATCGCCGAAACCCATCGCCGAAACGCCTGGAGCGCTATGTTCATCCCCCCGCCTTCCGGAATTTAGAACGATGTCTCGGACTTTGCCACCTCGTGCATGACATTCTCGGAGGGGACCAATGGGCATGCGTCCCAACGTCGCTGGCTGGAGGACTCTCCGGTTACCGAATCCTCCTATTTCCCAACGATATTGCCGCTGCTTGGTCACATCCTATGGATTGCATTGGTGTGTTTCTCATAATTTCGTCTCCTTCCGGAACAGGTAGCTTCGCCAGCTTCGCCGAGTCACCCTTATCTCCCACGGCTACCTGCTTAATGCGACTATGACTGCGATGCGTGGAGATATTTACCGACGACGTAGGAGGATGTGCATGTCTCACACTGTATCTATTTTAGGCTCTGGTCTTGAGCACACTCGCATCAAGTCATGTGTCGAATCTTGGTTCACCCTCGAATCGCTCCTTTTTTGCGTCGCTTCCACGGAGCGAGAGCTTTTTGTCTGAAACGTGAACATTGTGGGACATAAGGCCCACGAAGGATGCATATGATGAATTGGCTCGATTACATCTCAAATAAATTTTCGAACCGAACGTCTGCCACCACATGGTAGTACCGACTCCCATGCCGACCAAGCTTTGCGGCTCTGCGGAGCCTCGGCGCAGTACCGATTTGAGGGCTGGGCATCGGGGACTTTTTTTTGGGGGGAGACTTGCGATGTTGTTGTGTTTTAGGTAAGCTCAGACCTTACAACTCAGGAAACCTCAACGCCATTGGGATGCTGTTGTGTTATTCATGATAATACCCAAGAGTTATGAAATAACCCCACCTTTGAACGATTGCTCCGTAACGAACAGCTTCAACTCTGTAACGTCTTGTCTGCTTCACATATGCTGTAAATTGTGTTAAGAACTATCCATCAGGGACGGCTGGAACACATCCAAACTTGCTTCCGACATCCCAAACACAGTCAAACAGTCACAAAGGCGAAGATAATTGTTGGTGACAATGTGTCTGTATTGGATATCATTGCTGAATCTAAACTAATCCGACCCAGGATGTGTCAACATCTCCATTGAACTCCATTTCATTGATTGTATTATGCTTCGAAGTTGCTTAGTTCTTGGCGATCTCCTTGTGGACAGCGGCCTTGTTCTCGTGGCCGTGCTGGTCGGCCTTGTCGCCGAGGGCATCGACGGCAGCGGAGGCACTGGATATTGTGTTAGTGACGGCGGAACAAGCATGTTGCGATCAGGGCTGTAGGCTTACCGGGTGCCGATGGGAGCGTTGCTGTCCTTGGCAACCTCCTTGTTGCCCTCCTTGGAGACGGAAGAGACGGCGCCCTGAACGGTCTCAGCGACGTAGTTGACGGCTTGCTTGGCAGACTCCATTGTGAAGGTGTTTGTGGTTTGAGGGGTTGTTGGTTTGGAAAGTTGTTGTGGTGATTGATTGAAGAGTTGTGAGTGAATTGATGATGAAGGAGAAAAGATTGTAGTGGGATGTGTTTGGGTTTAAGTAGTCAAGTTCGAGCTTCAATGCCTCACTAGGAATTCGCGATGGAGCCAAAGTCCTCGTGGCGGGGTTCTGCTGCGTTCGATCTCGTGGAGGTACTATCTGTTAGGGGAATCCTACGCCCCAGAGGCTTTTCGCTATCATTCAACACTTGGTGTCACGGATTCGGAGAGCACAACTGAGAGTCGTGACGTCAGAGAAGGTGTTCAAAACAGTTGAGATGGATAGCTACGTCATTAGACCCCACGGTGGCTGCTCGTGGGAGGATCTCCAACTAAGCATGGGCAGCCTGTCAGAAGGCTGCAAAGACGACGTTCAGGGCCTGTGCATACCAGGCACAGCTGCCGGGAGCGGTTCTTTGGTAGCGACTTGTCACTTGGGCAAACCTTCATCCATCCTAAGCCGGGAGTGCTACTGGAGAAGGTGGTGATGCTTCGGCTTAGGGGACGGACAAGGGTCTCCACCGTCCCAGGGTCGCGCGTGTGATTGGCTACAAGGCGCTCCGCCGACGCATTATGACCGCATCACTCTGCCTGTGGCTTGGCTAAATATCGACCGAGCCATTGGGGGCAAGACAACGTGTTGTTGAGCCAATCTAGAAACATTGCACTTGTCGAGGTTACTCTCGTAGCTTGCTAGCTTGACTTGTGATCGAGATCACCGAATAATGCTCCCCCTGTTCGGTTTTCTGTTTGCGTGCGTGACTCCAAAACAAGAGACTTCTGACGTCAGTTGTGGCGGGCAACCCCTGGAATGATGTCTTCACCAAAACCAGAAGATCAAACAGGGTTCACTCAACACGTGGGAGTGGTCCCTTACTCAGGGTTCGAATCATCAAAGCCCCTGAAGGGTTCAGTGATGATCATCCCTCGGCTGATATCCCCCGCCTGATGTATGATGTATCACAGAGACCGTTGCTACGCAGCTTGACTTGGACGAAGATAGCGGAAATGTTTAGCAGTGGTCAGCATCACTCGTTTCTCGCTGGTTCTATCAAGCCGGCGTGGCAAAGATTCGACCAGTTCCCGTTGATGCAAGGTCTTTTCAGAATAAAGGTGATCATCAACACGAAGCTGACGTGCGTAGTAAAATGAAGTCACACGTGAAACGCTTCCAGATTTGTGTAGGATGACCATATCCAGAAGTCAGAACCCAGGAAGACATGAGAAGTAAAGAAGGGTAGGCGGGAAAACAGAAATCCATGTGAGGATATTACTCCGACCACCAGACACGTCGTGCTTCGTAAAATTCATACTCGCCCTTGCGGTTGCAGAGGACAGTCCCCTTTGGTGGTTTGCCCAAATCGGCCCAGGGTAGGCTCAGGCAGGTTGATGCTCATTGAATGAACATATGTGTCTTCGACATCGATATGTCTGGAAGAGTGTATTTTCGAAGCCGATAACAAACTTTAGATAGGGTGTATTCATGTAGATTCCAAGTCTCGGGGTGAGTGCTTTGAAGAACGAAAGGGTCTCCTTTTGCATTAATTGTCATGATGAATGCAAGATGAGAGCTGCACGTGTAAGTTGGGATGCGCTCGTGTGACAGTTGTTGTCACAGTCACGTGTGACTAAATATGGCCCGTGCCCCGGCCCCACCAAACCCCGCGGCCACCCGGTCAGGAGGTGAGGCTCCAAGGTCGGTCAACACCTCGAAGAAGGGACACAACGACGCTACAGCTCAAGCTCGACACTCTCCTGAGCGCCCTACTACGACACCGATTTGTTTTTATAAGGGGGTGTATAAAGCACCGGGGAATTCGATCTTAACGCCATTTGCCACAGCGCATAGCCCGCCACCATGGATCTTGCCTACGACCACATCCAGGAGGACGCGTATGCCAAAAAGGAACCGGCCGAGTCCAAGGATGGCTCCAAGCCGGCGGAGGGTCATTCTTCCCTGAATGACGATTTTCAGGAAGCTTACAAGGCTTTCTCCAATAGCCCATGGGGCGCCAAGCTTGGCGGGTTCTTGGGCAACGTGGTCAAGCAGGTGTGCTAATCTGCATTGACTTGCAGATGGTGTCTCTAACGTGTCCAGGGCGGATCGGTCGTCACCCAAGCTCAGAAGGAGTTGGCGGAAGTGGGCGAGGATGCTACCAAGGGCCTTACGGGCCTGCGCGAAACGTTGATCAGCCACACCCGAAATCTATCCCTGAACGTTCCGACTGTTTTGGCCACCAGCTCCAAGGATGAAGAGGATGGTCAGTCTACTCCGACCAGGGCCACGGCAGAAAGCTCGCAGCAGTCCGAAACTGTGCTTTCCCGACTTCGCTTCGAGGCTGCGAAGCGTATCAAAGACATTCAGAAAGCCGAGGACGCCGCAGACGAGGCCCTTCTCCGATTTGGCAGCAATGTTCGGGACTACCTCCGCGATGCGGTCAGCATTGCCGCCCCACAGGCGAACGATCAGAGTGGCACCGTGCTCTTCGAGAGTAAGGATGCGCAGGGCAAGAGGGTGATCCATGCTTCAAGATTCGATGCACAACTGCATGTGATACACACTACGACGGAGAGCTTCAACAAAGACCCCAGCGGGGCCGAGTTCGATTCATGGGCCAAGAATTTCGACGTCGACAAGAAGACACCTGATATCAACAGTGATTTGCAAAAGTACCCTGACTTGCGGACTACTATGGAGAAGCTGGTTCCGGCTCAGATTCCTTACGCCGATTTCTGGAAGCGCTACTACTTCCTTCGTCATGGTATTGAGACGGCCGACGCCAGGCGACGAGACCTTCTCAAGGGTGAGTTGTTGTCGGGTGTTCCTGACATGCATGTGCTAACAGATATGCAGCGGCCTCTGCTGAGGACGAAATTGGCTGGGGTGACGATGACTCCGATGAGGAAGAGGAGGAAGTGAAGGACGTGAAGGAAGTGAACAAAGGGAAGGCAGTGGAGGAAGTGAAGGTGGTGGAGGAAGTGAAGCCAGTGAAGGAAGTGGAGCCAGTGAAGGAAGTGAAGCCAGTGCAGGAAGTGAAGCCAGTGCAGGAAGTGAAGCCAGTGAAGGAAGAGAAGGAAGCCAAGGAAGCCAAGGAATCTGACGAATCTGACGACTCCGAGGACGATTCAGAGGACGATTCAGATGACGATGATTCCGATGACGATTCCGAGGATGATTCCGAGGACGAGTCCACCACCGTCAAAACCAGACCCGCCACCAAGACCGCTTCTGCAGGATCTTCGACTACCATCCACCCTCCGACCAAGAACCTCCTGAAGCCGGCTGCACCCCGAAAGTCCAATGATGAGAAGTCGCAGGCCGACAGCGAAGCTAGCTACGATGTCGTTGGTGCAACATCGGGCAAGACGACCCAAACCCCAAACAGCCCCAAGGACTCGAAGAAGGGGGAGGATAGTGACGATGACTGGGAATAGAGTCTGGGGAGGGTCGAGGGACTGAAGGAGCAATGTATATGCGAGATGGTGGGGGAGTGTCGTTCGTCCAGCAATCCGGCGTTTGGTATAGTGACATCCAACGTGGCAGCTTCAAATACCTAGCCACGGGCCTTGTATCTTTGTTTTGGGTATTAATGTCAGGCATCCATGATATTTTATTCGCCTGCAAACCCCTGGTAAATTCTCGCGCGGTCACCAGCGATTACCTCTTCTTCTTGGTGACCATGGTGAAGCCGTCATCGTCGACCTGGGCCTCCTCCTTCTGCTTGGGCACCAGCGGGGGCGCCTCGTCCATCTCCACATCAGCACCACCCGCGCCCTCATCGTCATCGCCCGAGTCGTCGCTCTCCCAGTCCGTGTCCTGGTTGGCATCCTCGGCCTTCTTAAATAGCTGTTCCACCTTTGCGCCCTTGAGGTTCGACCAGCGCGTCCTCAGGGCCTCGACATCGTCGAACAGGCCAAGGGCACAGCCCTGGCGCGCCTTGAGGATATTGGTGGCGACCTCCATTCCGGAGTCGTCGTCGACGTTGACCTCGAACTCGTCAACCATGACCTGCAGCAGGACGGTTTCGATATCCTCGAGGTCGGGCTCCACGGGGGCCTTGGCCGGCGGCGTGTCGACAAATTCAGGGAACAGCTCGACGATGGCGCCGGCGAACCAGTCGCGCTTGTCGCCGGAGTCGGGGCCGCCCCAGTTGTTCTGGACGGAGAGGGAGAGGGCGGGCCAGAGGTGGAGGGCGTAGGCGACGGCCTGTTCGAAGTTGGTCTGGCGGGTCGCTGTGCAAGTTTGTTAGCATTGGTGTTTGTTTCTTGGCCCCTTCCAAATGAAGGGACTGAATATCCTTGAGGAATAGAGTAGGAAGAACATACCCGCCGGGGGCAGCTGCGCGGGCTCTGAGGACGCCATGGTTGGAGATGCCCGGGGGATTGTGGAGGGGTCTGGAGGGGTTTGGAGGGGCAATTTCGAGCTGAGATGGGCAGCCTGTGCACAATTTTTTTGGTGTTTATTCCAGCAACGTCCAGCCAACTGGGACACTCCCACACTGCCGGACTGGCCTGGGGTTCCGACGCACGGGCCACATCCTCTTTAGCACGGTAATCTCGCCAATGTCAATGCCAAGCCTGCGACACGCGGACCTCGACGTTCCCGTCCCAACTCCCACAGCACGGATAGACACATGACATCATGGGGGCTTTTAGTACAATGTCACCAGCCCAACCTGTCTGGAGCATCGGGGACCTGAAGGTTCCGGGCTGGGCTTACTACCACCTCTGACAGTCGAAGCTTCCTCATTCTTGTCGGCTCTCATAAAGACTCCTAAACCAGCTTAATGGCACGTCTTGCGAGTCTCGCAAACATCGTCCAGCCATGAACTCGCTCAACACCACCTCCGTCTCCTTGGCTGTGACGCCAACGGTTGTCTCGACCCTATTCTCCCATGTACGTCCACCATGACCGCGCATGATCGCGCATATCATTAGGCTGCGCATCGCTGTGGCTCCAAGCCTTGGCCGCTGTGCAACAAGACGCCATGTCCCTGTTCGCTCAATTGCAGCTTCTCTCGGGCGTGCGACTGATGTGGCTTCATTTTGCAGTATCTCAATAGGAAGCCCCTTAGGGAGCGTCCCACAGCTCATCTCTCATACGACGAGGGCCTCCACCTGATCCGGTCTTTCCTCGACTTCGCCTCGCACCACACCGTCGAGGAGCTTCAGGCCTTTACGGCGCAGTGGGTGCCGCACCCTCAATGGGTCAAGGTCGAAGATGTCACCATTTCCGAGGACCAATTGGCCCGCGCAGCCGAGGTGCTACATGCCCAGCTGGGTGAGGACGGGCTTCGGCAGGTTGGAGGATCTCAGTGGTGGCAGTGGCGCAAGTCCAAGAGCGTCTTGCAGGCTGAGTGGATTGAGATGCGCTCCGACGCGCAAGAGCGAAAGAAGAACGGTGGCAGTACTCGGCGCGTCATGATGTACATCCACGGAGGCGCCTACTTCTTCGGCAGCGTCGACGAACATCGGTACCAGATGCAGCGACACGCGCGTAAGCTCAAAGCCCGCGTCTTTGCGCCTCGTTATCGGCTCGCTCCGCAGTTTCCCTTTCCATGTGGCCTGCAAGATTGCCTAGCTGCGTATCTCTCCCTCCTGACGGTCCAGGACCCGACGACTATTATCCTTGCGGGAGACTCTGCCGGAGGCGGCATGGTCGTGTCGCTGCTCTGTGTGCTGCGAGATCAAGGGCTCCCGCTCCCTGCTGGTGCGATCCTCATCAGCCCCTGGGTCGACCTGACGCACTCTTTCCCGAGCGTTTCGGGTTACGCGCCTCTGGACTACATTCCTCAAGCTGGGTTTCACCATAAACCTTCACGAGCCTGGCCGCCCCCGAACGAGGACGACGTTGCCATGTTGAGGGAGGAGGCTTTGAAGAAAATGAAGCATGGAGCCAAGGAGGTCCCGGGGACACACGAGCTCAAGGGAAAACAGCAGGCTGCTGTCGCCGAGAAAGATGGGTCTTCTAAGTCTAGCTCTGCTAGATCGGCCTGGATTAACGGCGGAGTTCCTACCGACCCCGAGAAGCTTCTGTCCGTTGACATTGATGGCACGCCGGTCAAAATCAAAGACCAGATTCAGGTATGTTGTCTCTCACACGGACTCATGTTCAGAACTAATAATACTAGATGTACTCGACCAATGAACTCCTTGCTCATCCCCTAGTTAGTCCGGTTATGCAACCAACTCTTGGAGGACTTCCGCCACTGCTCATCATGGTTGGGGGAGGAGAGATTCTCCGTGACGAACAAATCCACTTGGCCCACAAGTGTGCCAATCCTGAAAAGTATGCCCTGCCAGATGAGGCCATGGACGAGAAGGCAAAGGCTCTGTTGAAACGATACATGCCGACAGATGTCCAACTCCAGGTGTGGGACGATCTCTGCCATGTGGCCCCGACCCTCAGCTTCACTCGCCCTGCCAAGTACATGTATCGGTCCATTGCCCAATTTGGTGCCTGGGCGCTCGCCAAAGCTCAGAAGCGGGGAATTGAAATCATGGACGACGATGCGATATCAGTAATATCTCAGTCAGGCTCTGAGTCAGGGTCCGAGGAGCAAGAAAGGACCAAAGAGAGCCCCGAGGGAGAAAAGAGCAACACAGAACTCGGCCAGATTGGAAAGGCCGGAGACCCTCTCCCTCCTTTCAAGAACCACATGATTCGACAGAGAGTGACCCGGCATGGTGCGACTTTTCATCTTGGCCCCGAGTCTGAACTCCCCGGATGTTGCATGTCTACCAGTTTGGTCGGTGTTGTAAAGGAGGGTACCGTAAAGAAATGGCTGGAAACGAGGAAACAGTGGGATCACCGATATGCCACGTCGAAGGCCAAGGTCCACAAGAAGATCATCAAGGACATGGTACATGGGTATCATGAGTTTGGTCCTGACGAACATCCTCCCCCAAGCGCCTTAGCTGGACGGAGGCGAATTGGTTCAGTGCTGGTTGAAGGCAAGAGACAGAGGAGCTTGGGACTGGCCATGTGGTCGCTCTGGGGCTCTAAGCACGATGAGATGACAGTCGAGCGGGAACAGAAGGCGGAAAAGGCGGACGAAGAACCAGCTGTTCAGGTCGCCACGGCAGCGGACGGCCAAGGCGCACGCTCGGCTACCGATATCAACAAACAAGAGCAGCCTCATTTCCTGGACACTGGCTCACACAGGCGCTCGCACCGGAGGACGGTCACTGACGAAAATCAGACCGGCAGCATCTTTTTGAATGAAGACACTCCCGTCGCCCAGCTCCTGGAAAAACGACGAGAACAGGAGGCTGTTGGTCCAAGTCTCCTCAGTCCCGACTTCGTGCCGGAAACTGGAGTGGTCGGTAAGCGTCCATTCCTGGATGGAATCGCACTGCCGTTCAGTCTCAACAAGGAGGCCGACACCGCCAGCATGGTAACGTTGTACTCCAATGTAACTCCGCTTCCGGGGTCGCGACCAATGAGTCCAAGTGCCTTGGGCGACGAGTCCGAATACTCCATAAGGCAAAATGGCCATTCCAAGCGGGATGAAGTATCAACTCCCGCTTTGGAGCGCCCTGGGCTGGACACCTTTGTCACGGCGGCGGAGAACCTCCCCCAGTCGAAGAAGGTGGATGAGTAGGTTGACGTGTAACAAAACTTGGGCGTTTTCAGTGGGATTGGGTCAGATTGTATTAATAGGAGCTTGGACAGAGTATTTTGTATACCCACGAGGCAAAGCCGTTGCCAGTTTATAGGCTAGTATATGTTGACGGGGCCATTCATCGTAATTTGTTGTTTTGGGATTGAGTACATTATCATACATGGTGGTACATTGTACATGGGTATATACAGCCGCCACGCCAGAGGCCCCCAACATTGACCCTCGAGCGTGTGCTCGTTCGTCTCACATCTGTCGGAGGAGGATCTACCTCGTGCCGATGAATGTAGGTTGATAAATTGAATTCGCTTAGTCCACACCATTGTATCGTTTCCACTGCTCCACGTAGAACTGAGGATCTTGGGGGCCTTTCTCAAGGCCTTGATAATCACCCTTTCGCGACTTGATTTCCCGAGTTACGAAGGGAGTAAGCTGTTCCCTTGACGTTAGCATCCTGCACCACTCCCGTCTCAATTGCGCCGACAATAACCCACCTTGAACTCCTTCAGGTTCGGCGGCACAGCATACGTCCGGACCTTGTTCCACTCGATCACGTAGCCTCCGTACTTGGTGTGGCGACCCATCGATCCCGTGCGGTTACCCTTGTAGAAGCCCTTGCCGACATCCTTGGTCGTGAGCTTCAGGTGGCGGTAGCGGCCGACGGAGAGGACTTGTGTAGGTCTCATAGTGGGCGAAGGGGGCTCAGCGCATTACCGTTCGGGTGTTGAGTGCGCCGCTGGGCCGGAGTGAGGCGATCGGGAGGGAGAGGTTTCGTCGAGGGTCGATTCGTCGTCGGTTGATGCCGAGAGTCGCAGCGCAATCACCATCTCGAATTTTTGGAGAGTCGGCGGTTGGTGTTGTTCCGATTCCGGACTTAGCTCCCGACGGCTTGCAGGGGTCCAGCGCCGCCATCATCTGGCGTGGGATGTTGCGCAGCTGCACTCAACCATGACATCGTCGGGAGTTACCTTTTTGAACTGGTAATTTTGTAACTCGAAGCTGCACTTGCAAGGGGATATCTTGCTGCGAACAAAAACAACCGTCTCCGGGGCGTATTTTGGGCATACTTTGGTTATGGGCGACGTAAGCGGCTGGTGTCGTTGAACGAGGGGCAGCACCCGTTGGCTAACGTCTCCAACAGCTCTGAATTGCCGACGACACTGACGCAGCGACCCATGCCTCCGAGGCTCCGACACGACCACCATGGACGGATACCCAGCGGGAAGTCTGGATCATAATGTCCCGTTTCTCGTGGCCGCCGGCCTCAACACCGAGACCAACGAGCTCCCACTGACTGCCGAGCTGAAGGACCAGGGCATCCTGCTCCGGTCGGAGCTGCCGCCGCTCGAGACCAGGGAGGTCGAGGTGCTGGCCAAGTATTTCCAAGATATCGACGCCCAGGGGAAGTCGTGGAGCGGAGTGGAGAAGGAGGAGCCTTACAGGTTTCGAATCAGGACACTGGGAAGGGTAGGACGGCCCTGAGACCGTGCGATATGGCCATGAATCTGACTATGGGACAGTCATTTATTTTCCCGCCACGACGAGCTCGACTCCCCGATGATACCGAGCCCTTCGATGTAGCGCCCACGTTGCACTCGCCCTTCTCACCCCTAAGCCCGGTATCGAAGCTTTATCCCGACGGACTCATCGATGCGCAATGGATCGAGAAGCATCAGGACCTGGTGCCTAGCGTCTACCTCTGCTTTTACACTCTCATAAGCGACCCGACATCAACGACACTCCACGACAACCACATCAAAGCTGATATCAACAACCTTAAAAGCGCACTCGCAAGATCAGGGTACAAAACTCGACTGGCTGTGGTTCTGCTTGGCGAGAGCGGAAGCGTGCCGCTTTCCCTGACGGATGGGGTTGCAGAGAGGCTAGAGAATGTCCGAAGGGGCACGGCGCTGGATCCGAAGTCGGTTTTCTATATCCCGCCCCAGGAGTCGCCGGATGAGCTCAAGGGCGTCATTGACAGCATCCTCGGCGTCCTATATACCTCGGCGGTGGAGTACTATCGCGACCTGGGACGGCATTGTAGGAAGAAGCGGTCCCGTGGCATCGCTCCTCAACCTACGGTGCCGCCCACATCAGGGACGTCGCAAACTCTGTCGCTGTCGGACTGGAACTTCCGTTACGACTTCAAATCTGCCGTGTTCGCAGAGTTTCGACAGGAGACGGATGCTGCGTTGCGATCCTTTGAGCAGGCCTACGAGGTTCTTCTGGGCCAGGATGTGCTGGACATCATTCCTAGCTGGAGCCCTCGATGGAACGAAGCCCGACTATTATCAGACGTCATCGCTATTCGGTGCCTTCGATGTCACATTTGGATGGGTCAGACTACGCTGGCAGTTCGTCGCTGGCAGTCCCACCGAGACCGCATCAGCGACTTTGTTGATCGGCGTGGACGAGGGACAAACAACTATGGGTGGCAAGCTTGGGAAGCACGGTGGGCGATGGTAATGGCCAACTTAATTGAAAAGGTAGGGGTTCCGAGCCTGGCTCCCGCGACGATGACTCTTTTCCTTCAACCAGAGAAGGCGGTCCTGGGCGAGCGACTGCAACCTTGGGAATTGTTACACCATACCGGGTATTGGTATCGTATAGCGGCCCGCCATCTCCTGGCCCGTCGAAGACTGGCATTCGAGATCCCCGAAGAGGACAGAAATGCCCCGGACGCTTCGCCTGCGTCGCGGGTGGCGAGCAAGGCATATGCTTACGACACGTACATGTGTCCAGAACCATTCCAGGAGTATCCGCTGTCTGGAAACGGGGTGAACCACTCGCAGTCGATCATTGACTGCCTGGAGATGGCAAGCGCCCAATACCAAGCCCGCAAACAGGTGCGGATCTCAGCCGAGATATCACTAGAATGTGCCAGAGAGATGGCAAACTTGGAGCGCTGGGAGGACGCAGTCGGGCTGCTTCGACCATTCTGGGAGGACATGTCTTTCAGGTCCGAAGGCTGGGGGGACATCTCGGAGGATCTGTGTTGGATCATGCGACGAGCAGCCTCGGGTGCCGGGCATGCCGACCTGGTGGTTGCTGCTGACTGGGAACTGATGAACAAACGTACGTGGCATTGGCGTGTTGAAAAGGATGATTTGCTAACCGGCCCAAAGAGTTCCACCGACGACCACAGTGGCATTATGATATCGCGAGATCTCTCGAAGGTGTCACTACGCCCTCCACGCCATCGATTAGCTTGTCCGATGACAACACTGGTTCATTTATTTCGGCATCGCTGGTGTTCCGGAATAAGGAGGGTAAAGCGGGCGAGACTTGCAGTGCACAGCTTGCCCTCACATCTCACACCTTCATTGACGCTGCTCCATTGGCACTCAACTCCTTGAAGGTGGAATTCAGCGGCAACTTGAAACCCATCTTGCTAGAGCAAGTGCCGGCAGAAGACGACAAGCCAGTGTCCAGCTCAGGGGTTCATATCTCCCCCCTTACCCTTAAAGAAGACTCCTCAGAAGATTCAGATGATGGCCTGCCATCACTGCTCAGAGGGCAATCCGACTTGACACTGAAGCCCGGCCAGACCCGGGTATTCGAGATGAAGATACCCCTTAGGGAGCCGGGCGCGGCAACAGCATCCGCTGTGATCCTTTCGCTTAAGAACGAGGCTTTCACTCTCGACTACACGTTGAAGTTCCGGGAGACGGATCGAATTGTTGGGTGGTACATTGAAGGATCAGCACGACCTCGACACGCCCGACCACAGGCGCAAACCATCCAGATCCAACCTCGACCGCCAAAGATGGAGGTCAAGCTAGCGGGGCCACTGGGACACCATTACGCAAACGAGCCGATCGAGTTGCAAATTGACCTGCTCAATGCTGAGGAGGAATCAGCCAGCGTGAAGTTGGATGTGCATCTGTTTGGCAAACAGGTTCCTGCAATCCGAGTGCAGGTAAATGGCCACGAAGGGACAGCTGAGGCCGCAGAAGAGGAGTCCAAAATATCAGGGCTGGTTCTTGGATCCATCGAGAGTGCTTCATCAGTCAGAGTGGTGGTCAACATCGAACCGACAAGTGCTCCAACTACTTTTGATCTACACTTGAGGGCGTCGTATCACCTTGCGTCGGATCCTGCTACGCCCATCATGCAGATGCTGCCGATTCAGCTGCATGTGGTTAACGCCTTCGAGGCGAACTACGACTTGGTTCCACGACTGCATACCGACCCTTGGCCTAGCTTGTTCGACTACGAGGGGCTCCTGGAGGCGCATGACGGTGGTGTCGCCGGCGTTGCTAAGGGTTTCGCCCAGAAGTGGTGCTTGTTGTGTCACTATGCATCGTTTGCACAGGAGGATGTGAAGGTGGTTGGGATGGCACTGGAGGTGACCTCTTGCGTTGGTGGCGCGAGATGCAACGTAGCTCAGGGGCCCAAGGTATCGCAAGACGGTGTTCTGGTTGCACCAAAGACGATGCATGAGGCACAGTTCGATCTGGTGGCACAGAAGCTTAGCCTCGACGATCGACACCCTGTCACGTTGGACTTGGCGTTTGTCATCCAGTGGCAGCGCCAAAGCCGCTCCGGCGGGTTGGTCAACACGACGAAGATGCCAGTCGGGAAATATCTGGTGCTGGGCTCGGAGCCGCGGGTGTTGGCATCTGTGTATCACAGGTCAGGGGGTGAACCGAGTCTGGTGCAGCTGGATGTGACGATTGAGAACCCGTCAAACCACTTCCTGACGTTTGGCTTGACGATGGAACCCAGCGACCAGTTCGCATTCTCAGGATCGAAACAGACGACGCTGAACCTGCTGCCCCAGTCACGGCGGACAACGACGTACCGAATGCTACCACTGGTGGCCGGCACGTGGGTACGACCGGGACTGACGGTGCGGGACAAGTATTTCCAGAAGGTGTTGCGGATCATCCCAACGGAGGGGATGAAGATTGATAAGGACGGGCTGCTGATTTGGGTGCCAGGGCAGAAGGGAGAGGAGGACGAGGACGAGGAAGGGGATGGGAAGGAGGACGAAACTACGTGATGAGAAGATAGGTAGAGATGTGAAATTGGGATGTGTGAGAAACTGGGGGCGTCTATGTAGAAGGACTTTACAGAATAGATGGCGACAGGCAATAAGACTATCACGAGGAACGTTGACATGATGTTTGCTTTTATTTGACTGGATGTGTGCACGTCGCTGGGGAACTTCGGAAGCTCTACACACGCGGCTTTAAAATATGTGTTTATTCTCATTGGCTCTGGATCCATTGCCAACACTTGAGTTAGTAGCATGAGGGGCAATGGCTTGCTGAGGAATTCAGGGTTTGGTGGAATGTCACTTCATGAGTACCAAGTAGATACACTCTCTCATGTTTGAGGTAACACCAACGTCACTTAACTCGATCGGCCGGTCTAAGCGCCTGTTAATTAATATGAGCTAGATGTTGGCTGTTTGTGTCGACTGGAGAAGCAACGCGGGGGTGGTTTCCCATCATAGGATCAGAATATCTCGACAATCACCCCCCTATCCAACCCAGCCTGAAGTACGACGCGTATCTGATCACAGAGCCAAAATCCTAATCTCAATCTTTCAAACTCTACTTATTCAAATTGAAGTTATCAATCTCCATGTAAGAAGTATTGATCCCAAACACCCAGAAAAAAACGACTGAGACACTGCAGAACTACAATGCGTTGCGAAACATCCGCCCAAGTTCTTGTCAACATGGCTGTAAGCCCGGTCGCTGAGCTGCTGGGTTTCGACACAAGCTTTTATACTACGTGTTGTAACTTGGACTGTAACAAGGCGGTTAAGCGGGGAGAGACGCGAACGTGCGACCAGCAGAATCAGGCTTTCATGTGATAGGCGGTTCACGGCTAGAAGCGCCGGTGTCTTCAGGGTATCCTTCTTTGTCGTGTTTTTAGTGTGCGCGCTTCAGTGTTCTTTCCAGAGGCGACCTGAGATGCTATGAAGCAATGTATCTAGGTTTAACAACGCTCTTGAGCATGACCTAAGCTGAGCTATGGAAATATTAATCAAGCTCATCCTGGTTGGCCATACGTGAGTTGGCATTGAGCTTCACAGCCACCGGAGTCACATATCCCATGGCTGCATTAGCTGAATTGACGGCTTCAGCAGGGACACTGGAGCCGCAAATTCCGTATGTCGGATCTCGTTCTGGTCGGTGAAGGTAAGGTGACTCTATCCATAAGTTGCTACCTTTATTATAGTAAGAGGAGGTGGATTGTGGCTGATGCGATCTACCGATCACTGAACCTGGCAATGTCTTGTATTATGGCCAACTATTGTGTGCGATACAAAGGAACAAATGGCGCTGATACTTTCGCTCGTGATTCATTGAATATAAAATGAAATTGGCTACCCATCGTGCAGATTCAATGAACTTACTTCTCAGCGACAAGCTGATCGATCACTTTAGAGTACCATCCAACCTTGCCGTTCTGAAACAGCCTCATCGCAGTTACCAATTGCTGGCTTCTCGAATCCTCCAGTGCTTCCGACAAACAGTGGTCATCTCCTTCGCTTCTATTTTCCTCCTCTTTCACAGCTGCCACATACTCTCTCTGGTCTGCAAATTTCTGAGCCAGTTCGGCGGTCTTGGGAGAGCCATCTTCATTATAGTGCCATGGAACATCCATAGCAGGCGGAACCGTTGAAAAACTTAAAGGGAAGTCTCCAAATACCTCCCACGGCCCAGCGAAGGCCGTTTCCCAGTCAATCACGCCGAGAATGTGATAATCGTCATCAACAATTGTATTGTTGTGACCAAAGTCACCATGGCAGAGAGGAAATGGGCCATGATCGCGTACAGATAGTCTACTAGCTAACTTGCTAATAGACTCTGGGAACAAGGAGACCGAGGGGACAATTTCGTCAGCATATTCGCTGGACGCTGCTCGTAGTTGCTCATCGGACATTTTGAATTTAGCCTGGGCTGCCCATGCTTCAAAGAATTCAGTCGCTGTATTAAAAGGGCCACCCAGACCTGGTATAGGGCCTTGCTGGCACGTGCCGTCCGCGTTCATGGACACGGTTGTCCCAATTTTGGGTAGCTGGATCGTGGATAAGTGGACCTAGGGTGAAAATAATATGATCAGTTATCCATCTGTTGTTTGAATGCAAAGTCTTACATGAATCTTTGCTAAACCACTTAAGAATGCTTGCTTGCTCTTTGGTGGTATCGTCGTATCCAAATCCATTCCAACATTGCCCTCCAAGCAGTCCATCAACATAAATGGGGCCTTAACGCTGCAGTCACATCGAGCCTCGAATGCGTGGATTTCCGGGATAGGTATGCTGGTCTTCTGTCGCAGAAGAGAAATTGTGTTGAATTCGCAAATCCCCGAGGTCTCCAGAGCATGTTCAGAGGAATCAGACTTTGCTAGGGGAGGCAATTTTAGTCGTGCGACCCATCGGCGTCCATCCATGAATTCGATGATCCGAACCATGTGGTTATAGCCGAGGCCAATGTCAGGGAGGAGCGAGCAGTTGATTCCATTCCGCTTGCTTGCCGCGTACTCTTGGAGCGCAGGCCAATTCACGGATGCTAAGAACAGCTCGGCACGTGAACGAATTGGACCTTCTTTTAGGGAAAGGAAATAGGTCCACTGATAGCCAGCAAACTTTTTGTAGTTTTCTGTACTTTTTCAGTGTGCGCACAACTCGACTGAGGTAGTTTGGGGCACAACTTACTAGACATGACGAAAAAGTATGGCTTCCATGAGTCCACTGTATCGACCAGACTATACAGGGTTGAGCCCACCTATTTTAGGTGTCTGGGTGGTAGAAGATTAAAAAAAAAAGGTCGATTGTCGGTCAGCAAGTTAGTCGCAGCTAAGAAACGGAGGCGTGAAAAATAGACAAAGAGGAGGAAGGCCCTTTTATAAATGAAAGGAGGGTTGAGCGTGGCTCAAGCTCGGTGGCGCAGTATGCGAATCGTGCATAATGCATGTGTGTCTAGAGACAGTATTGTGGTAATTTCTATGCAGCTCTCAATGTCTGATAGCTGGGTCTTCTTTGTCCTTCTCAGTGCTGCTTTATACTGAGTTAAAGGCGTGAAAGTACTTGAGGCCTCCCTAGAAAAGCACTCTGATTCCCCCTCGCCGTCAATATTTGTGTCTTGAAATATAGGTGTTGAAGTAGTAGATACCGCTGACTTCTTGAAATAAGCATTCTAACCCCCTCCCATCATCAATGTAGATGCACTTCAGTGCTTTTGTATTATTAGAATAACCATTGTCAGAAACGCCTTGTTTCCCAAAGGTTGAAGGGCTTGTATTATCGTTAGGGGGTACTGATGTATCCTCTTAGAAAGCTTGGGCTGTAGGTCAGAGACTGCTAGTTAAGTATGGGGATGGTATTAGTACTGATGTAGTTGCAACTTGAAATTTTAGTGTGAACTCTTTATATATAGAGCTGTTATCATAGCATCCTACTGTGTTATCTGCTGTATTTTATCTTCTGCGTTGCCTTGATCTATCAGATGATATTAATTAAGGCTGAAAATGCTAAATACATAATTGTTATTACAAGTTATATTAGATACTTCAGGAATCTTACCCGTATTTAGAACTATCTATATACAAATGAGCTATATTTAGAAATATAGAATCTAGTTGAATTAATATATAGACCTGGAAGTATTACTCATGACCTACACTCCACCTCTCGCCTGGCATCATAGCCGGCCACTGGTGGGACGCGTACAGCCCATGTAGTAGAGCAAGGCTTAGGGAAGCCTCAGGCAGGGCACAGGTAGCTCATGGAGGGCTGGGTGAGTTACGTCGGAGCAGGTCCCATAAAAGCGGCGATGGGAATCATGGAGAATCGCGTGGTAAAACAAAAGGGTTAAGGAAAACATCAATCCTGGACCGACACTCATGCTATCGCCTTGTTTGATTTCCGTACGACTAACACTTTGGATGGTACTGCAGCGCGCGTCTACACTTTCAATACCCAGGGACAGATGGAAACAGAAAGAGTTTCCCAAGCGGAGCGTTCCGTGAACCATGTGGAAAACCATTTAGGCTGGACAGCCTCAGCCAGCATCGAGGAACTCAAGGAGACAGGCAACTTTACAGAGCACTAAATCCTCGCAGATAAAGAAGATGACATTGGCATGGTGCTCGGGATGGGGAGGAGCTGACTGGACTAAGCTTCGGCATGAGCTTCGAGACGGAGCTGGATCGATACGACGATAACGAACTCGAACTTGAGGGTGAGGGTGAGGGTGAAGAGTTCATGTACGAGTCCAATCTCACTCCGCTCTTCAAACGTGCAACTACTTCGGATCTCGCTCAGGACGGCAAGATCATCGACGATGCCGTTGCCAAGTTGGCCTTGCCTAACAAGGCCCGGTCTGTACACCCTCTTCGAAACAAGTACGGACTGAAGCTTAGAAGTGTCAACGGAGTCTGCAAGTCACAGCGCCGACGAGACGGACGAGGGCGAGGCCCCTCGACTCCTGAAGATCACAGATGAGATGGTTGATGCCGTTTCCCTTGTGTCTGAGGTGGATGCTATCCAGATGGCGCGCAATGCCACCAAGTGCGCGGTAGCTGCGCGTGGGACAACATTCTGGATGGAGAAACTGACTGTAAGGGAACTGTGCCTTCGGGCGACGACCCGGATCACAAAATACATCCTGGCAAGCGTGAATGGGCCTGAATCAACTATTTACTGACGCATACGTGGACAGGTATTCTGCAATGTACTTGACTATGGCACGGTGAGTGATGGCGTTACGGAAGTGTACCTCGATTAACTAGACCTAGAAAATATCAAACTGATACACCCGCTAGGATTACACCAAGGCCATAAAGCGTGCTATGGATGATGGGCGAAGATTCGACGAGAAATTTCATTAGTCAACAACCAAGAACGCTATCGTCTACTTCCCACTGGGGACATATCGGGTGTCCAGTACCATTCCCTTGCCCTTGGGCATCTAAGGTATCGGTAGCGTGAGTACCATGGCTTTGTTCCCCCGATCACTCCTGGCAAGGTGCCAACTTGGTACCCTACGTAACTAGGCAAGCAACTCAACAATCGTCGCTCCCCAAAGCTTCGTCGGTCTCGGCGTCCTATCGACAAACGAAGATACTGGCAACGGCTTTGGACCCGATGGGCAGTATTAAGATGCAGGACCTCATCTTTACAAACTACGATCCTACAGCTAGTCTTATCTTAGTTGAATGGAACATTCGAGCTGAAGCCCCTTGGGTCGACTGGACTATGGGGTATGTTCAGCCACTTGCATGAGCAATTTTGTGAATGGTGAACCGATTAAAACTCTTTGACAGACTTCCATTTTCGCGTTAGGGGTACTGTAGGAACCGACTTAACGCCTAGTGAGTGTCCGGCGGGAGCGGATAGAGTCGATTCGAAGTGTAAGGCGGCCAGTTTCATGATGCATATTGCTCCCAAGGCGTTAGGATATTTCAAAAACATGTGGCTCTGGGCTGCCGATCATATGATTGAATGTGTTTTCCAACTATTCCAGTCCTCAAAAGACCTTTCAAGCGAAACAAGGCACTTTATGTGACCATGATATACTGACATGGTCCCTAGCGATGACGGCTTGAATGACGCCAACAACACCATAGTTAGTGACTACGCAACCATTTTAAGTCTTTACTTGCCACTGACCACACGTTTCCAACCAGGTGCAAACTTCAGTCTATGTTGGCCGTGGGCTATTGATCGAAAGCATCGAGCTTACGTGGCTGTACCATCGCCGTCTGAGACTGGAGATCCGAGCATCAACGAGGGTCTAACCGAGGACCACGTTAAGGTCAACAACGCGATCGAATCCTACTGTAACAACCTTGGTCAGAAGGGCGACGTCGTGGAAGAGGGGTTCATCAAGGAGCGAGAGTACGAGTTCCCCGTCAATAATATGAGGTGGCCCACGGAAATTGTCATCTCGCTCAAGGTGTGGGAGTGCTGGAAATGGGGCTTCAAATGGGATGAATGCAAGAGGTATCTGCGTGTGCCAGCGGATGCTTGTGATTGTGGAGGGGAAAACGGGAAACAGGGAGGCACTGTGGTAAATAGATAACTGTTTGACTTGGCGACTTGACCCGGATACTAAGTAGAAGAGGAGGAAGGGGATTGTACGAGGCAAACATATAGTATGAAGGATGGTTGTTCGGGTTCCTACTCTCAGTCATGCATAATGAAGCGTGTTCAGTAGTAGGTCTGTCGGGATATGAGCGGGCGATAAGGTACGAATACTCCCCGTTTAGCCGTCAGATTGCGGGCCAGCTAGACAACGCCTGCTTTGTAGAGGTTAAAATCCCGAGCGATGGTAGCTAAGAAGGCGTCGCGGAACGACGTCATGCATCCTTTAACAACGTCAGCCGACACGACGTGGGGAGGGTGTGGTGGAGCGCCGCGTGAATCGTTGCTGGGTGGAAGGGAGAGTCATGGCTGTGTCATTGCACTCTGACGGGCACGGCGAGAAAGAAAAGAGGTGGAAAGAGACGAGAACTGCAATGAATTATTAGCTTTGTGCGGGGAATGGTCGTCGAGTCGAGCCGTGGGCGGGGGCTTGAGATGGAGATGGAGATGGAGATGAAGTTCTCCGAGGGTCGTCGGGTCCGGATCACGAGTCCCTCCGAGGCGCTGGGCCACGTCGTCGGTCGCGGCGCTGGTGGATGTGCGCATACCTAGCGACTGACTCAACTCTGCGTGTAAGACGCCAAGACCGATGCCACGGCCACGGCCACGGTGGTGCAGGCTTGCAGGCTTGCAGGCTTGCAGCCTGGTTTGCCTGGGCGCCGGAATTAGGCAGAGACAAAAGAGCGAGCCGCGAGCTTCCTACTTACTATTACAGTAATTCCTGCGTACGAGCTAACTTAAGTACGAGGTGCGAGAAATGATCGAGACCACCGATCTGACTAGGTAGCGGTCTCGAGTCGCATCGGTGGAGCCCGGAATCCCAGACGATCCACCTTTTGGCACGGGGATGGGATGGTATTAGCGTGCGCCCTGTAAGGCAAGGGGAATGAAGGGGAAGATATGAATAGGAGGAGAGGAAGAAGACAAGAGAGTCGTGATGGTAGCAGAGATGCGAGATGCTGACTGCTAGTGTCCATCACAAGAATAACACCAATACACAAATGCAACGATCAACACCGCGACTCACAACCCCCGGCGTCAAGCCTCCGTCTCTCTCTGTCTCTCTCTCCACGCGAGAATTAAACGAAGGTCTCTAAAAAAGGAAAAAGAAATCAAATCTTAAAATCCATGACCACCACACAAAGCCCACACCCGCCCTTTGACTCACTTTCTCACGAGCGCCCCGGCCTGATTGGGCGCCACGCACGCGCCGCCTCGGACATCGGCCTTGACACAAGTCCGCGCCTCCCCAGCTTGATGACAGCGTCCTCTCGGACTGTTTTACAGGGGGCCACAGCGGACGCTTACAGTACCCGCTGCGCGTCCCATGGAATCTCGTGCGTTTTCTGCTCGGCCTGACGCTCTGTCTCTTACAGGCTTCCAGCATGAGTAATTCCCCACGGCGCACCCCCCCTGCTCCAGCGTCGTACCGGAGGAGTCGTCGTCGTTTCCTTTTTACGTGCTGGAATCCCTTGTAAGGTGGGAACAATGAATAATCAGGGGGTGGGCCCTCGTAGTGCGTAACAAGTGCGAAGTGCGAAGTGCGAGAAGCCCAAACAACTGCGAGAGGCAGAGAGGCTAACGGCGACGAATCTGGCCGCACTTGTTGTTGACCTCCCGGAGATTTTTCTTGTCCGTCTTGCGGGCTAGTACGAGCAACGAATGCTTCAGACTTGTATTTAACTTTGACCCTCCCGTTCGTCGTCGTCTTATCCTCCCGCTGTGTATCGCCACTCAACAACCACCAACGCCCTGCACCCGACATCTTGGGTCTTCTTCTCCAAGAGTCTGTCTAGTCTACAAACAGACAGCTCAGGCATCGCCTCTCACCATTCTAAACAAGCCCCCTCGACCTGGAGTCTGGACCCGTTATTGGACTCCGCAATCTGCATCAGTGCATCATCGGCTGGGTCGCCGCTCCCCTTGTTGCTCTACATAAGTAGTATCCCACCCACGCGGAAACACACCGAATTTCCACAACCCTCCCGCCATCCATCTCTCTCGCCATGTCTCTCGCCGCCACCAACGCCGCCGACGAGAAGCGCAGCGAGCGCCTCTCCTCCGATGACAGGACCGAGGTTGGCTCCGGCATCGTCGACATGTCCTCCGACGCCAAGCCCGGCTCCGAAGACGTCAACACGGAGCACGTCCAGCACGATGCCGCCCCGACCCCCGATTACCCGGGTGGACTTAAGCTGGTTTTGATTCTGTTCTCCCTGTGCCTGGCCATCTTCCTCGTTGCCCTGGACCAGACCATTATTGCCCCTGCTCTTGGTGCCATCACCGCCGAATATGGGAGCACCAAGGATATTGTAAGCCTCGCCCTCACTCTCATCCTCACTCTCACCCTCACTCTCTCTCAATCTCACCCCGGCACACAAACAAAAGACTAACACATCAAACAGGGTTGGTATGGCTCCTCTTACTTGCTCACCACCACGGCTCTCCAGCCCATGTATGGAACCATCTACAAGTACTTCAACGTCAAATACGCCTACCTCATCGCCGTCTTCATCTTCGAGATTGGTAGCTTGGTCTCCGCCGTCGCTCCCTCTTCCGTCGCCTTCATCGTCGGCCGTGCCATTGCTGGTGTATGTCCTTTCTAATCCCCGCTCCCATCCGGCTTCATTCACTGACCTTCTCAGATTGGAACTGCTGGTCTCTTCTCCGGCTCTATCGTCATTCTCTCCCTCATCAGTTCGTCTCCATCCCCACCACCGCCTTTACTGTTCACTTTTACTTACACACAACTCAAGTGCCTCTTGAGAAGCGACCTCTTGCCTTCGGCCTCATCGGCGGCATGTGGGGTATTGCCAGCGTCGCTGGTCCTCTCCTCGGCGGCGTCTTCACCGAGCACGCCACCTGGCGCTGGTGCTTCTATGTTAACCTGCCCATCGGTGGCCTCGCCATGGTCATCGTCTTCTTCTTCGTCAAGGTCAACCGCAACTCGGCCGACACCAAGGACATGTCCTTCATCTCCCGCGTCCGCAAGCTCGATCTGTACGGCGCCGCCATCTTCATCCCTGCCATCGTCTGCCTCCTGCTCGCCCTCCAGTGGGGTGGTTCCGAATATGCCTGGAGCAGCTCCCGCATCATCGGCCTCTTCGTGGGCTTCGGCGCCATGATTGCCGTCTTCATCGTCATCCAGTTCTGGCAGGGCGATCAGGGAACTCTCCCTCCTCGCCTGTTCAAGGACCGCAACGTGCTACCCGCCATGATGTTTGCCATGTTCTTCGGCGCTGCCTTCTTCCCCCTGATCTATTACCTTTGTAAGTCTGGCCCCGAGTCGCTCTGCTTCCATGGCCACAACTAACTTCACTTGAATAGCCCTTTACTTCCAGGCCATCCAGGGTGTCAGCGCTGTCCAGGCCGGCATTAAGATCCTCCCCCTGCTGCTTTCCACCGTTCTCATCTCTATCGTCGCGGGAGGTCTGATCACTGCCATCGGCTACTACAGCATCGTCATCATCCCCTGCATGGTCCTCAACACCGTCGGCTGCGGCATGATCACCACTCTTGATGTCGATTCGCCTCTCAGGGAGTGGTTCGGCTACCAGGTCATCGCCGGTCTCGGTATTGGCGCGGGTTTCCAGGTCGGCGTGCTTGTTGTCCAGACCGTTCTTCCCCAGGAATGGGTCCCTGTTGGTACCGCTTGTGTCCAGTTCTTCCAGGCTTTTGGCGGCGCCATCTTCATCGCCGTTTCCCAGACCGTCTTCCAGAACGGCATGATCGACCACATCGAGGCCAGTGACATCGGCATCGACCCCCGCGTCTTCATCAACTCCGGCGCTTCTCAAGTCGGCGAAGTTCTCAAGAAGATGGGCCGCGAAGACGCGTTTGACACCGTCATCGAGGCTTACATGTCCGGCCTGCGAGACACTTTTTACGTTTCGCTCGCTTGTTCCGCATGTGCTCTGATCGCGTGCTGCTTCCTGCAATGGAAGTCGATCAAGAAGGATGCCAACGGCAACGACCGAAAGGCTGAGCCCGCCGTCCCCGTTTAAGAAGATGTAGGATCCATTTTGGAAGTGCGGCGTTTGATATAGAGGATACCCGGATAATCTCCACCTTGCATCGCATCTTGCGCTATGCGCACTTGTAATAGCCAATGCTCCGATATTTAATACTGCCAATAATAGACGCGGTTTGGTCATTTCACTGTGTGTCATCCGGTGGCCTGTCCCATGATTTGCGTGTTGCTCTTGTCTTTGCGATCGGTTCACCTCCCACAAATTTGAGAACCCAGTCCTTGACGGTCCTCGTCTTGTCTAGCTGAGGATGTGCCTGGTCTCTCTTCGCAAGGTCCCTCGTAGAGTGATGGCCCGAACCGTCCCGTCTCCACAGCAGGTTCACCTTGGTCATGCCCTTGCGCAGGCTCTGCCCGTACACCTTGCCGCGGAAAACGTGCAGGGCCACATTCTGCATCAAAATCACGTCCTGGCGCCTCAAGCTGCGCACCTGGGTCTCGGTTGCATTGTCGCTGGACAGCCAGAATGTCACGCCGAAGCCCGATTTCGTCTCGTCGCCGACGAGGACTTCCACGAGGGCTAGCACTCTTCCCCAGCGGGTGGTGACAGTCCTAGGCTGTGCGATGGAGAGGACTCCCACGATGAGGTTGAGCGTGACGGTTTGGGGGTGCAGGGATTGGATCCGACGCGCGGGGGGAATGTCCTCTAGGTCCGAGAGGTGGCAGGGCACAGGCGCAGGGGAGATTTGCGGTTGGTCTGTCGAGGATGTGGTCATGAACGAAGTGTCCGCCGCCGAACTCTCGTCGAAGCTCTCCAGCTGCGACGACGGGACCGCGTTGTGTACCGCCAGCGAGTGGTCGTAGAACTGCGACAACACCTGGTTCGCGGCCTCACTCTCCAGGGGCCGCGTCTTTTCGTCAAAGGAGACATCCGCTGTGGTGAAGAAATCTGGCCTGGCCGGGAGGAGAAAGTCGCTGACGTCGTGGGTCTGGCTGAAGCCGGTGTGCAGCGGCTGTCTCGTGAGCGGGAGGGACCGCCACGCTACTTCCGACGGCTGCGGCTGCGGCCTCGGTTGTCCGTGATGGGTTCCGAGAAATGCGGCGAATGCATCATCGAAGCTGTCCACAGTGCACGATTCGGGGTTGAGAGATGAAGCCGGAGGAGCGCCCGTGAAGAGCATGACTCTGGGGGCCATGGTGGGCGTGCTTCAGGGTAGGGCCGGGGGTGATTGAGAAGATCGAGAATGCATGGCGAGCATCACGTGCCCGGGGCAGTGGCTTTCTGCGTTGGTTTCTTTTTCCTTGACTATCGTGAAGTTGTTTAACGAGCTTGTTTATGTTTGCGGTTGCGGTTGAGATTGCAGTTGTCGTTGAATCTAAGTGGTGTCAGGATTCACGATCCATGCACGTCCCGACTTTCCGACATCCCGTGCTCGGCAGCCGAGGCCTGCGCTACTCCCCCACATCTCTGCCGTCTCCACCCAAGGTCTATTGTGCCGAGGCGATTGGAGGCCGGAACTCTCAGCGTCACCCAAACCACGGCCGGCAATCAACCAACACAAGCTTCCGTTCCATCTCCAAACTCGCTCCATGGCAAATATTCCAATCGACATAAACAGGGACACGCAATAACCGTCCGTCACCATGTCTGCCGTCTTCGACATCAAGGAGCATATCATTGAAGCCTCACATATACGAGAATACGCCCGCGCAACTTCCCACTCCCAGGATGAGAAGCTTGTGCTGCACGTCAAGCAGTATACTCCCAAAGATAACCCCAACCCGCAGAAGGGCGACGTGACTATTATCGGTGGCCATGCCAACGGCTTCCCCAAGGTACTTCGAACCCCAATCGCGCTTCCGCCCTGGCCCTCCGGCTTCGTTTTGTAAGACAGCTGAACTAATTGAGCCGGAATCCAGGAGCTATATGAACCCCTCTGGGAGGACTTCTACCACGAAGCCAAGAGTCGCAATGTCCGTATCCGCAGTATCTGGATCGCCGACACGGCGTGGCAAGGCCAAAGCGGTATCCTCAACCAAGATGCCCTTGGAAACGATCGTAAGATCTCCCCGAACGCTCACTCACTGCCCAAATCCCCTTGCTAATGCATTTCACTTCAGCGGGATGGCTGGACTACGCCCGGGATATCCTCCACATGATCAACACTGTCCGGCCCCCACCGCCCATCATGGCCATGGGCCACTCCTTCGGCGCCAACGCTCTCACCAATGTCTCGTTGCTCCATCCGCGCCTCTTGACCTCTCTCGTCCTGCTTGACCCTGTCATCTCTCACTACGCATCGACCCCATCTAACAAACTAGCGGGCCCTGCCGCCAGCAGCATGCATCGCCGTGAGGTCTGGCCGTCTCTCAAAGATGCTGAATCATCTTTCAAACGCAGCCCCTTCTATCAGTCCTGGGATCCCCGAGTGCTCGAGCGGTGGGTGGACTTCGGTATTAGGAAAGTACCGGGTCAAGACACCGTCACCTTGACCACTACGAAACACCAAGAGGTGTTCACCTTCCTCCGACCTAGCTGGGATGCGTATGATGCTCAGGGCAAGACACTCATACACCCCGAGCTTACCCCGGATCTGGACCCGAGCCTCAACCACAAGTGGCCGACATACCCGCTCTACCGGCCCGAGGGCGCCAACACCGTCGACAAGCTTCCGAACGTACGACCCAGTGTGCTCTACGTCTTTGGTGGCAAAAGCGACATTTCCCCAATCGAGCTTCAGGACGAGAAGATGACCATCACCGGCTCCGGCCTCGGCGGAAGCGGCGGTGCCAAGGCTGGCCGCGTCAAGAAGGTCGTCGGCGATGAATACGGTCACCTCATTCCCATGGAGAACCCCAAGTTCTGTGCACAGGCGGCTGCCGAGTGGATCAAGGCTGAGCTAGAGAGGTGGTGGGTGACGGAGCGCAAGTACGAGGAGTGGACGCAACGGCCGGCGGCTGAGAAGAACACCATTTCAGAAGAGTGGCACAAGCACGTCGATAAACCGGAGAGGAGAGGCGCAAAGAGCAAGGCAAAGATCTAAGTGTAGACTCAAACGTGTGTAATTCCATATACTAAGATGACATAGAGCAAGTCACCTAGTGTAGCTAACATTCCAGATCTCTCAGCGGTCAGTAACTATTTGCTAATTTGCTAACCAAGCCATCGTCGTCCACAAGCAACAACCAAATTCGTTTGTGATAGCAATATCGTCAGCCAAGTCATCATCGTAAATAACTGATCCTCAGTAGCAACCTCATCAACCAAGCCAATGTTGTAAATAACTCAAAACCGTCGATTCTCATCAGCAACATCTTCAATAGAGCCGTCGTTGCCCAGTAAATGATGACAGTGACATCGCCGGTGAACTCCCCCCCAGCCTCGAGCCGGACTTAGATGTAGTACATCGAGTTGCGCAAGTTCTCGTGAACCTGCTTACCGCCACCACCGACACTCGATGCACCACCTCCCGTCATGACGCTCTCCACATCACTGACGTCGAAAAACTCGGGACGGTGCACTCGAGCCCGCGTGCAGACAATGTCTGCGTAGTAGGCCGGCGGGCAAATGCTCACGGCCTTGGTAGCCCGGCCGAACAGGTAGCACATTTCGTGCGTGAACTTCTCGAGCTCGTTGGCTGCCTCTGCCTTGTACTTGGGACGGAAGATCTCGTCGAGGAGGACTGTATAGTGCGCAGGACGGGCTGTGCCCTTGATGGCTGCATGGGCCGTCAGGAAGAAATCCCAGTAGCGAGCCTGCGTGACGCCGCGGTCCACGACGGTGCCGTTTTGGATGTTCATGTGCCTGGGTAGGTTGTTTTCAGTGGTGGGGTAGAACCGTGTCTGGTGACGCTTTACGGAGACGACGATGGTGAATCGGGGCTGCGACTTGGCGGAATATTTGGAGTCGCAAGCAGCCCTGATCAACGGAAGCTCCTTCTCGAGGACCTGGCCAAACTGGCCCTCGGAGACTCCATCACGGAAGATGACGATGTTCTCCGGGAGCTGTCCATTGTTGTGTTTCTGCCACAACTCTAGTCGCGACTTGAAGGCATCAGTCAGTTGCGACCCCAGCATCTCCTGCTTGGAGGCCTGCTCCCATGAGATCGAAGGCCACTGGCCCATGTCGCGGTCGATGCTGGAAACCAGTCCAACCAAACTCGGCACCTCGTCGCTCTTGCCAGTGGGCATGTTCGTCGGGTGTGTGACATCGTAACCCACCACGATGGTCTTGCCCTGCTTCAGCAAGTCGAGGTCGTCGCGGAGCTTGTGGTTGACACCTCCAGCCTTGAGGTTCCATTTGAGGGCAACATTGGCGAAGTATCCCGGGCTACCGCCTCCAAACTTCTTGAAGCTGCCCTGCACACAGCTGGTGTGAATACCAAATGTGCAGTCTCCGAGGGTTTTGATCTTGCCATACACGTCTGCGTCCATGCTTCCGAGGATGAACAGGATGAACG
Source organism: Neonectria neomacrospora (assembly GCA_013756995.1). Classification (NCBI taxonomy): domain Eukaryota; kingdom Fungi; phylum Ascomycota; class Sordariomycetes; order Hypocreales; family Nectriaceae; genus Neonectria; species Neonectria neomacrospora. The sequence goes on from JABSTB010000427.1 coordinate 55,995, forward strand.
TGATGCCATTCTGCTTGGCCCATGTGAAGTAGTCCTCGAGCCCACCGTCCATGGCTGCGCCCGCGTACATCCCCTCAGTGGGAGGTGGCACCATAGAGGTTTTAATTTTGATGCCCATGTCGCTCATGAACTTGGCAAAGTCGTCAACAACTCCGCGAGCAACTGGGTTTCCGCGGTCAGGGATGATGTTCACAAACGACCAGCGGTCGATCATGGTTCCAGGTTTGATGACCTTCACGTCTCTCATGTTCCAAGATGCGTCGCGAGGGTGCACGTGAAGCTGCTTGGCGGCCCTCTTCTCCATGTAGGTAATCCCTGGGCAAGGGAGAACCCGCCCCTTTACTGTTAACAGGTGCTTATCGACAGAAATACCAAACCGGTCCTAGTAACGTTAGCCTGGCTAGTCAACATCAGGGAACGAGTTGGAATTCATACAAGTGACTCGTCGTCGAGCCCCAGAGCTCCGCGCCCATCATTGGTGATGGAAAAGGCATTGGCGTAGGGAGATCGGCATGCAAAGTTGACCATCTCAGTGGTCTCTCGCGGCATCAACTTAGCCTTAACCGACTGCCCTGGCTGGATCTCAACAAACTCGGCAGGAACGTACGTCGGCTTGTCAGAACTTCCCATATTGAGGAGGGGGTAGTCTTTCAGCGTGACATTATACTCTGGTGCACGTTAGTTAGTATAAGGGCGCTCTTGAGAAACCGTCAACTTACTCTGCTTGTAGTAGTCAAACACCGAAATCCATCGGCCCTCCTGACCCTCCGCCTCCATCCAGAACTGGACATTGCGAGGTCCAATAAACTCGCAGTTGGAATCAAAGCGAGGGAGATTCTGTCCCTTTGATCGACGAACTTCGGACGCCGTTGCAAGGCTGTGAATGGCCTTCTGCCTGCGGACCTGCTTTCCATTTGCCACGGTCATGTTGACCCAGACACGCGACTTGGGGAGGAACCTGGAGATGAGTTGCAGATTCTTCATACCAGGACGGTTGGTTTTCGGGACCGCCCTGACGCCGAGGTTTTCGAAAATTTCATCGACCTTGCCGGAGAGCCTGAAGATGCCGTGGGTGACGTTGACGTTGAGGAGTAGCCGACCTGTGCCGAGTCGAACCGACTGGAAGAAGCCACGGGCAGCTTGCAATGTCCGACCATCGGCATAGAGGGGCGTGCTGATGCCGCCGTTCTTGAAGGAGAAAAATCGAGAGCTTCCAACAGCGCTGATCTCATCAATCTTCGATCTGGGCCCGTACCCGAAGAGGACGTTGAAAGCATCAACAACGTCTGGGTAACGAGGAAGAGCATGGTCCCCAGCGTCGGGAGTGCTCGAGGTAAGATACTTCATCATATCGTCGACTCGTGTCTCGGTAGGTCCGTGGAAGGTGACCTGGAATGTTTCAAGCTTCTCGGGGTTGCCTTGCGAGGGAAGCGTCAACTGAAGCGGGTTGCTCTCGAAGTCAACTTTTTGAAGAGATACCAGCTGTGACTTGAACTCGGTGGCTAGGACCAAGGACTTATCCATCTTGGACAGCTCTGAGAGGGCCTTGCGGATCACAAAGTAGAGCTTCCGACCCTTAACCTCTTTGGACTGTGGTTTAGCTGGCCCCGTGGGTTTGACCGGCCCCTTAGGCTTGCCTTTCCCCTTGGGTTTGGCTGCTTCCTTGTCCTCAGTCACGATTTGAGTAACATCCATCGTGTACTTGTAGAGGACACCAAGCTTGGTGACGACACGGAAGTAGTTCGCCCAGAGAACGACTTCAGTACCACGCGACCCATAGGCAGGTCGGGATGGAAACTGTTCCTGGGAAAGGGCAGCGGTGTTGCCCTTAGCTTGCACCTTAAGTTTGCTCATCTGAGAGACCAACTTCGTCATCGAGGTTGTTTGCTGGCCTACGATCTGCGTCTCAAGCGCAGTGACTGCGGGATCCGGTAGGGGAACAGTGCCATCGAGGCTGTAGGAGTTAGCGATGCCAAATAAAAAGCCCCGCGAGACCCAAGATAACTTACGTGAAGACGGGCTTCTCTGGAACGTCACCCGCATACCCTCCTCCACGGCCGCCACCTCTCCCGCCTCGTCCACGATCGAAACCTCCACGCCCACGGTCAAAGCCTCCACGCCCACGGTCAAAGCCTCCACGCCCACGGTCAAACCCGCCACGTCCGCGGTCAGAGCCTCCACGGCCGCGATCAAAACTTCCTCGACCACGATCAGAGCCTCCTCGACCACGATCAGAGCCTCCTCGCCCGCGATCGTAGCCACCTCGACCGCGATCGGAGCCTCCGCGGCTGGGACCGCTGAAGCCTCCTCGAAAGCCGCCAGTGTCGCCGTCAACTCCGCGGCCACCACCGCCACGTCCACCACCTCTTCCTCCGCGCTGACTGTCAGAAGGACCACCTCCTCTGCCGCCTCGGTTGTCTTGAGGGCCGCCGGGACCTCCACGTCCTCCACGTCCTCCGCGTCCTCGACCTCGACCTCCTCGGCCGCCTCGGTCGTCCCTATCGGCCATGGCGAAGCCGGTTTACGGGTGTTGTATCCGATGACGATGCAGTGACGAGGTGAAAGAAACCAGTATTGAGGAGTTGAGGAAGTAACACTGATTAACTGTTGAATGAAGGAGAAAGAGTGAGAAAGAAGAGATGGAAACGATCAGAGAGATGAAGCCGGGTGATGAGGTGAGAGAAGGTGAATGGAGAGCGGTGTGGGCAGCTGTGAATCAAAGCCGTGATTGCATTAACACTGCGGGCAGGTGCGCGCAGCTGCAGACGCGCGGTTCATGAGCACTGCAGGCAAACGAACGAGAAGAAAGACGGGCTGGTGTCTTCTGAGTGGATTGATAGAGGCCGTGGGTGCTTAGGCCTGGTTGGGTACCCAAGTTGGGTAAGGTATCTGGCCGACACAGTAGACCATCGGCATAGATTTGGTTGGAGATGCGCCGATTGCGAGTTCAACGAGTTCGAGTGCGAAATAGAGCTGGAGTGAAGTTCCCAGCCTTGTTAGATCAATCGCTCCACTGCGGTCCGCGTGTTGATCCTAGCACGATGGGCCTCCCGCAGCTCGATGACGCCCTAATTACGCCTTTTGCGGTCGCTGATCTGACTTCACACCACCGCAACATCAACGGGCGAAAGTTGACGATTCCATTGTAAATGAAGTCCGTACTACTAACTAGCCTAACTGCCTAACCCTGTACTCTCATGCGAGAAGTTCTAGTGAGGTTTTCGTACGGTTTCAACTCGGTTGTTGAATTGATTTGCTGGGATCATTCTCACTGTGCGTGTGCTCATCTCAAACATTTCATCATTCGCGTCTATGTTTGCTTCTTCCTGTGCGGGGGTGTGTTGTCCGGGACGGCGCCGCCCGGCCCGCCCGAAACCTGGACCCTGCGCGGGGAAACGTATCGGAGGTGCGAAGAGGTCGCTTGATTGTCAGAGGCGAGCCAATGCAAACTTTTGGACGCATCGGTACAGTTACAGTGCACACGGCCTGGTTAGACGCAAAAACAGGCTCCGATGTCCGAGAGTACGTTGTACTTCGCGCTTAGTATCCCGTACGTGGCAAGCCGAGCTCTGGGAGTCACATTTGTGCAAGTTGATTACAACAAGTCATGGAGTCTCAAAGTAGCAGAAGTTGTCCTTATTCATCTGAATCGAGTGGTCCATCATTACCAACCTCGGTTTGGTGCCACAGCAATTGTGAGAGACTGCAGGGTCTTCCCAACTCCTACAACACACCCCGGTCGGAGACGGCATCCTTTCAAACAAAACATCGCCTCTCCTTACTTGGTAATATCGATCGGGAGACACAAAAATCGGCAAGCATTAAGCGATTAGAGGCTTTCTACATGTGGCCTCGCACAGGCTGTCTGGCACAACCGACTTCCGCCAACGGCGTTTGCCCAGCCGAGCATGATCGTTTCAAATAGAACCTCGGCACCTTATTTGCCTCTTCCATGTTTCGGGAGTCTCGACATCCCTTGCGGACATTGAGTCGGGAACGCTATAGTTCTACCCTGATAGACCCCCCAATATGCGAGTGTCTCTAAGTGAAGCATCGCGAGAAGGAGTATATCACGGATAACCAAATGGACATCGTCAAGTACGGCTTCCGACATGAAACAAACGAGCTTGCCCCGAAGGAAAGGATACTTTATAAGTTCCTATGATTCCATTGCCATGGTGTTTTGCCAGCTTCTCTTTCTACTTCACACGCACTCTCTCTGTTGCGTAGCTGCTTCACTATAAGCTCCCCATTAGTCGAAAATCACCGCGAGATTATGTGTTATATACCGTACACCCGACACATTGGTGCTATCTCGTTCCATTTGGTCACGACAAACGACAGTCTCCAGCATTACCGGCCGTCTTTCTATAGCATTTCTTGACTGGACAGTGACGCGGACAGTGACACGAACAACAAACGCACCCACCCCATTCACCAAGCCGTCTTGCTCAGTTATCATGTGCACTGGTCAGAGAGGCTTTTACGTCTGCCCCTGCCGCAGTCTTACATGTCCAAAGAAGGACATAATTCCTCATAGGAATATTATTTTTGGACATGTGGCTCAAATTGAGATTGACCCCCTTACGTGGGAAATCTGCGAGTGGTGGATTGCCAACGGACCCCCGGAGCAGGTCCTCAATCGGTATTTGAAGCCGAGTTGTATACACTTTGCATGGCACACACTCTTGATTCCGGTGGACCTTTGTTCCGATTGTCGGGCCACTTGCCCGAATAGCAACAGACCAAACGCCGAACGTCGAGCAATGAATATGTTCTAATCGAGATCATATGTTCATATTGATGAGGTGAACATTGATGGTCGTGCTGGAATCCCATTAGTTATTCGACAGTCTTCAAATCTATAGCCTCTAATCAAGAAGGAAAACGAGAATAGAGCTGTTGATTATTTGCGTATCAGTCTCTTTTCCAGCTGTTTCAACCCATTTACTTCCACACATCCCATGGACTCCGTCGCGTAACTCACAACTGACTATCACCAAACCTAAAAGCCCAAGCTGGTAACATGAACCAAACCATTCCGTGGCTGTGTGCTTACAGAAGCACCAGCCGCGGAGTTGAGGTAACTTGAGAATGGGTCATGGCGATCTAGAAAGGAATAGAGAACATCGCAATATACGAGAAACTGAATAACCATTTCGTGAACCTCTCTGCCGAATGTGCAAACTACCTATAATTTTAAGACGTTCACTTGGCAATTAGAGTCAAAATATACGTGCTCAAACAAAAAGTTAGAAAAGTCCCAGCAATTACTTGCTGAACCGTGGATGACTCCCAATAGCTGAGCTTTGTGCCGCTTACACTGCAAACTGTGCAACAGCACCACATACCTTCCAGATCCATAAGTGCTACAGTGATACGCGGAGGATATCTTGAGGATTTAATAGCAGTACATAAGCGCTTCCCAGTTTTCGCAGGATTCAACAGTGATCAACAGTGGAGCAGTCCAGTTGCTCAGTCTCTTCTCACTTCAGGCCCATCTCATTTCATTTCCTATTGGCTCTGGACTCGAATCACGGCACCTAAACGACATATATGCTAGCCCTTGAACTCCAACCGTTCACAAAGGATCTACGGGATCCAATGGAAACAAATTATAAAGAAAACACCGAAGCACTGAAGTTAGCTGTGCAGCTCAAGACCGAACAACCTATCCGAGGAACGACACCAATACACAAAACTATACCAACTGGGTCGCTTCGTACACCGGAATCACAAAGATGTGCAAGGTCAGAGGTGTTCGCACATACTGCGCCTGCAAAGACAGGAGGTGCGAGCATCGCCGTGACTTTATAGACTGGACGATGGAAGCTGGTGTTGCTATGACTCGGCGAGGCCACGGCTGGCAGTATTACATCAATGAGATCGACGAACTGTGCAGCCAGGGCGAGTTTCTCATCTCGTCAGGAATCATGTTCTGGGCAGACGAACACAAGAAAAAGGTCGTAACAGTGGTAGCTCATCAGGGCTTAGACGTTACCTGGGAATACCGAAGACTCAACGTCAACGGCCAAGGGATCTTATGTACTCACTGCGAAGAGAGAGGACACAGCGTTGCATAGAACCGGCATGGAGAAGTTACCTACCTAGTCTGGAGATAGATTGGTGCGTGTGAAATTGCCAACAAATTGGGAACAGCCTCTGCTGTCGAGCTCCAAAATGCTGCTTCTACCTGCAAAACCTCCATTATGTAATTTCGCGTTGCATATCTATTTGCTTCGTATTTCCATTCCATCATCTTGACTAGAGCTTTGAACCCCCGGTAAGAAAGTAATGATGTGCAGGCTCCGGCGAAGTAGACCAAGACAACTAACTCTAGTGTCATTAGGATGGCCACGAAGTCATGTAGGTAGAGAGACTAGGATGGCCAGGTACGTACAGCCCTAGCGACGAATCTGAGCCATCAAAGTCTGCCGTGGACATACCTGAGATTTTGAACAATCGAGTCATCACTCAAAAAAACCCTCATGCAGAGGTGTGTCCTGCAGTTGCAACTTTGAGAATCTCCTCCTCTAGCCCACTGACGTGATGAACTGCGATACCTGCAGCCTTAAGCATCTGGATGCCCGTGTTCTGGCCAACAAAGATCTCCGGCTCCTGAACACCCACGTAGACACTGGTTATCCATGAGCTCTGCCGTAAAACTCTCTCCACGCAAGGCAGCTTGCCACTGAGGCGTTTGAAGCACGGTTCGACGGTGGTGTAGAGAGCATGAGGGCCTTTCATCACATCGGCGAGACCCTCTTCTGACGTGCCTTGCTCCTCGGCCAACTTTAGCAGGCAGCACTCCTCGGCATGTGTGTTTCCAGGAAGTTCAAGGGTATAGCCCTCGGCGAGAATCGTGTTGTCTCTAAGCCTGACGATGAGTGCCCCCACGCGGAAGTTGGTAGGTTTTGGAGGAGACTTGTTGGCTGAGCTCAGGGCGCGTTGCATGGCAGCCTTATGGTCTCCAGGTACCAATGAAGCCATAGTTGAAGAGAAGAAACAATACTGATATGTTTTTGGGCCGGTCTTTGAGCGGGTTGGTGCTGTTCATAGGATGCACAATGGACTGGACGGAATGCCCTCTTCATGTCGTCGGCGGTTGCGAACTCCGATTCCCGAGCCACTTAAGCTCTGGACCCACATATTTCCTCAGGCGCGTGTCGCAACGCGTCTCTGAGCAGTGGCATTCTCACCCTTCAAACTTTCAACGTCTCCTCTAAACGACAACGACAACAACAGCCAAATGTCAGACTACGAAGATGCGGTAGAGGGAGAACCCCCAACCATCGATCCGTACGAGGTCCTCGACCTTGAGCGAACTGCGACTGCCGATCAGGTCAAATCCGCGTATCGGAAAGCCGCACTCAAGAGTCACCCTGGTTAGTGTCCTCCCTCATCAATCAGTTTTGGGATCGATGTGCTAACAAAATGCCTTTGCTGAAAAGATAAGGTCCCTGAAACCCAGAAAGAGAGGGCAAACGAGAAGTTTCAGTCGATCACTTTTGCCTACGCTATTCTTTCCGACCCAGGCCGACGAAAGCGCTACGACACTACTGGCTCTACAGCGGAGTCGATTGTGGACTCTGAGGGATTCAACTGGAGCGATTACTATCGCGAACAATACAAAGACTCGGTATCTGAAGACGCGATTCAGAAATTTGCCGAGAAGTACAAGGGCTCAGACGAGGAGAAGGATGACATCCTTATTGCATACGAACAATGTGAGGGGAACATGGATCTGGTGTACGAGCAAGTGATGTTGAGTGACGTGTTGGAGGATGACGAACGATTCCGAAAAATCATTGAGGAGGCTATTGAAAGCAACGATGTTCCCCGGTTCCCGGCGTACACTCGGGAGTCGAAGAAGCGACGGGAGGCGAGAGTCAAGAAGGCGCGAGCCGAGGTGAAGGAAGCGGAAGACTACGCGAAGGAGCTGGGAGTCCACGATAAGCTATTTGGCGACAAGAAGAAGAAGAAGAAGGGCAAGGGGAACTCTGAAGACGACCTGGCGGCGCTGATCCAAAAACGACAGCAAGATCGTTCAGAAAGCTTCCTGGACCACTTGACGGAAAAGTACGGCGCCAAGGAGACGAAGAGCAAGAAGGGCAAGAAGCGAGTAGTTGAGGATGAGCCGTCTGAGGAGGCATTCCAAAAGGCTGCCTCGAGACTTAAGAGATCGAAGCGTTGAGCTTGAGCCTGTGGAGCTGGTACTAGGAACGGTCACGGCGCAACAAGGAACTTGGAGTTTAGGCTATGATTGTATAGTTTTAGGGATAATAGGCGTGCGATCAAAGGATACTTATTTCGAACAACGGTATCTAAGAGAACTGAGAACTGCCATTCATGCATCTCGCTGCAGTGAACTGTCCGGGTAGCTGTTGAATGACCTCATTCCTGTTGCCCAGTTCCACACGAAGCCCGGAGGTACCTTGCATGGCTGGCTTGCGATGCGGGGTGGCCCGGCGGGGTGGTCCAGCGCCCAGAAATTCTGCCTGCAGCCACAACCCGACTAGCCTGGCTCAATCTTGTCATTGTTCTTCCTTCACGACGTGTCGCGATGAGTTTACCGTCGCACACAACAGCAACGACATCCCGCCCGACGCATGAATAGACATGGTTCAATAATGGACAAACGACCAAGGAAAATAAGTCCGCGATGATGATGCCATGGCAGACCCATCCAAGCCCCAAATCTACCCGCGATACTGCTTCCACCTCGCGCCAACCGTGAACACCTGGTGCCTCTTGCACGCTGCTCTTGTGCACGACCTGGAGCAACATGCAGGCTTTGAAGGTAATCTCATTCTAGATGATTGTCGGGTGCAATTACTGACCAGCACGAAGGGGAGAACTTTTACTTTTACAAAAACCTGCCTATAAAATGGGTTCGGATCGTTGGGGTGGTCGTCGCGATCGACGAGTATGCTGGTCGACGTATCTACACCGTGGATGACAGCAGCGGCGCGTGCATCGAATGCACCATTGGAGCTCCAACGCCCGTAAAGAAAGATGTCGCGAAAAAAGAGGAAAGCGAACCTGCCAAGAAGGCAGCGGACATCGATCCGCCCGCAGCCCCGGCGCCCTACGAGGACATTCGGGTTGGAAGCGTCATCGATGTCAAAGGAGGTGTATCCATTTTTAGGGATGAGAAGCAGATCAACATCGAGAAGATGACGGCTTTGAAGAGCACCGCACAGGAGGTTGCGCTCTGGGAGAAGAGAGCCAAGCTCCGCATAGAGGTTCTTGATAAACCCTGGGTGCTTCGGAGGAGAGATATCCGCAGGTGTCACCAGGAGGCCGAGCAGAGCGAAGAAAAGGCTGAGAGGAAGCGAAAGCGGCTCAAGGAGATGATTGAAGGGCGGGCCGTCGCAGAACAGTCGGTGAAGCGGCCGCACGAGCAATCCAAGGCCAGCAGCGATAAGCAGCCAAGCAGCAAGACAAGTCTCGAGCTGAGGCAGATTCTTCAACACGGCGGCGCTGGCAAGTATGATGCACTGGGATTGTGACTTGGAGTCTTGGGAGATGGGCTAGCACTCAATAGCGGCATGGTGTGGAGAGGTCTAGACTCGGGGGACGCGTAACAAGACAAAGTCGATTGTTCAACCACCCACCCGCACGGCAGGAGCGCATTGTGCCATCTTCTGGAATGCCATTCTCATTGAACGTGATGGATTTTGCGTTGACCACCCAGTGGCGAACTTGCCGCATTCGTGAGCCCTTTGTCGGAGACATTGACCACGCAGGCCGGTCAAGTGAAGTTAGGTAGTATTGTCTTAAATCACCATGAACCTGTGCCGCTGAGGTGCTGCGCATGTGATATCGAAAAAGCAGGGGTTGGGAGAGACAGCGACGGAGAGAAAGCGAGACAGGGACAGCCTGACCGTTGCTCATGACTGTCGCTCGAGCCAAATGTCTTGAACAACTTGGCATTAATGTTTCATCGGAGCGCAAAATGAGGTCGAGTGAGGAGGAGAGAAACAGAATACTTGGTCCTTATCGGACCGCAATACATCGATCGATACAGTAACTCCATGGCTAAGCGTCACCAGAGAAGCAAGATTCTCCAGTTCAGCTCGCTAATCTACAGCACAACGGGCAATGCAATTTGCGAAATCGCCCCTGGCTCAAAACCAACTTGCAAAAAGGACGCCGTCCGTCGGTGGGCGGATCCAATAGTCCCGGGAGCTAGCGTTCAGCCTGCGTCTCGAATGGATCTAACGCCAACTCCAGGCATTCGGGGCTCTGAGATTATTGAGGCTTGCAAGGCTTATCCCCCTGTATCTCGCGCCAGGGCCTCACACCATATGCCAGGGCATCATCTTAGACGCTTCCCGGAATGTGGAAGTTGCGCTGGTTGAGGCTGAACGCCGCCTCCATCCGCTCTGGTGGCTCTTTCTGGCAGTCATAGTTACTGCACTGACCACAAAGTCGCACGGACTAACCAGGCACCGGATCACATAACGGGACCACGGAGCGGGACCACGGCTCCCAACCCTGTCTCTGCTTCACACCATCGCCAACATTCCTTGAATCTAGCCAATCCGTTCCTCCCTCACCCTACGCCCGACAATTCGCATCGGTGCCATCCTAGCCGCGCATCTCTGTGGACCTGGAGTTATTGCTTTTGCTTTTGGTGTTGGTGCTGCCGTTTTGGAGCCTCCGAGCCTCGAATCAAGGCTAGCCAGGTAAGGAAGCATGCAGTCCCTCCCGCACCACAAGACGCCTTCATTTCTCGACGCCGCAACCCCCTAGCCAGAATCAGTGCGTGGCCCTGGGACTAGTGGAACGGCGGCTCTGAATGCCACCTCAGTCTAGAGCCTGACCCTGGGTCAAAGTACTTGAGCAATGGATCCCCCTATCCTTGCCGTGGGAATTTTCAAGAGAGTTCTTGTCAGTTTCTTTGAAGTTGCAGTTCTCAGTCTGGAGAGCCCAACTGTCTTCCCCATCATGAAGTCGCACTCTCTTCCAGTATGGCTGTTTTGGCTAACCCAGGCTCAAGGCTTGACTATCCCCGGTGCCGCCGAGCCAAACGTGGGCCTCGGAGGAGGTTCCCACGCCCAGTACAAGCGTGGCGACGCTGAGCAGTCGGACTACTTGTCCTCCTACGCCAAAGAAGATATCATTCCCGTCACCGACACTGTTAGTGTTAGCACCACTACCATCAAGACCGGCGAGGTTCAGGTTCTACCCTCTCTATCCGACGTTGAGCCTCACACTACCGGTCTCATTATCACCAAAATCGACGCGTCCGGCGAAAAGAAGCAGGGGCCCCTTCTCACCAGCTCCATTCCCAAGCCTACATCCCTCCTGAAGGCCTCTACAACTCTCTCCGAGGCGAAGAGGGCCGAGGAAACTAGCAACTTCATGATCAAGATGGCCGTGGATTCGGACAACGGACTGGCCAAGAGGGCTGATGCCGACATCTTTGCGACCCCTATCGGCACCAACGCTCCTCCATCTGTCATTTCTAAGCGATCTGATCACCCAGTTCCCCGGTTGGGAATCACCAAGACCGGGCCTCTTCAGACCAACAAATTCTACTCCAACTTCTTCCTCAGCGACCAGCTTAGCCCAACTTTCACTTTCCCCTATTCCGTTGCTTGGGTGGGCGGACAGGGCCCGTCCGCCAGCTGGGGTCTCGCCATCTCTCATATCGACGCGAGCCAGCGTGTGTTTGGCGACGTCAAGTATAACAACGCAAAGTCATTCTACATCAACCCCGTCGGCATCCAGTCCATGATTATCTCCGCCAAGGAGTTGGGCTCTAAGACAGTCCTCCGCACCGACGCCATCACCCAGTTCTCTGCCAGGGTCAACCTTCAGAAGGACAGCAGCTCCACTCCCGCCATCCAGTTCCCCCTCGTCCAGGGCATGCCATATGTTACTGCCATCTTCAATGGCGCGACGCCTCAGATTCAGTCCGCCGTCTACTTCCGGAATATGACTCGAGTGACCAAGAACCCGAAGAGCAACGTCGTCAAATATAACTTTCTTCTAGAGGACGGCACCACTTGGCGCTTGTATGCGTACAAGACCAAGGGCAATGATCTGGACCTCCAGATTACCAACAACGGGCTGGCTCTGTCCAGCTCTGCATTTTATGGCACTATACAAGTTACCAAGGATCCCCTCACAACTGGTTCCGAGGCACTGCTTGACGACGGCTGTGGCATCTATCCCACTACTGTTCTGCTCACTGGCTCTGTTTCCGGAACGAAGGGTACCTACAACTTCAAGTTCGTCCGAGCTGGCCACAAGACTGGAAACATCTACATGTACGCGCTTCCGCACCATCTCCAGACCTTTGATGCGGACAGCACTCGCCGCACGAAGGCCCTCAAGCTACAGACGACGACCAAGGGCCAGGCCACGTTGGTCCTGGGATCCCTCTGGACCATGATTGAGCCAACCATGCCCACAAACATGGGATTGGACCCTTGGGATGCCACCAAGGGGCCTCTCAAGAAGCTCAGTGCCAAGGCCAAGGCTGCCATCAAGGCTGTGGCCCAGGTCGAGATTTCCGAGGACATGGTCGCGCAGTCGACCACTGATTCTGTGTATTTCAGTGGAAAGGTGAGTTATTGTCGCTGTTCCGATTCTAGGGAGAGACGATTAACGTGTTCCAGGCCCTTGCCAAATTCGGCCAAATCGTCTATGTTCTCAATGACATGCTAGGGGAGAAGGCTCTGGCACAGGCTGGCTTGACGAAGCTCAAGACGGCCTTTAGCACCTTTGTCAACAACAAGCAGAAGTATCCTCTGGTTTACGAGAGTAAGCAACACACCCCGTCAACGGAGGGTCGTGAATAAACACTGACGATGTTAGGTGCCTGGGGCGGAGTGGTCTCGTCTGCGACCTACGCAACCGGGGACTCGGGCCTGGACTTTGGCAACACATATTACAACGATCATCATTTTCATTATGGCTATCACATTTTGGCTGCAGCATACATCGCCTATCTCGACAAGACCTGGCTTGCCCAGAACAAGGAATACGTCCACTCCCTCATTCGAGATATCTCAAACCCGAGCTCATCCGATCCCTACTTTCCGGCTTACCGAAACTTCGACTGGTACCATGGCCACAGCTGGGCTCATGGGCTGTTTTCCTCGTGGGATGGCAAGGTAAGTTGGAGTGTGAAGGCGTAGTCTCTAGCTTCACCTACTAACTAGCTTGTAGGACCAAGAGTCGAGTTCTGAGGATGTCATGGCGAGCTACGCTGTCAAGATTTGGGGTCAGGTCATTAAGGATACTAACATGATTGCACGGCAAGTTCCTCCACTAGGAAATACTCAGATTCGAGGCGCGGTTCTAACAATGTGACATGACAGAGCGAACCTGCAACTTGCAGTCCAGGCTCGCAGTCTCAAGGAGGCCTACCTTTACACAAGCGACAACACGGCGCAACCTAGCAGCTTCATCGGAAACAAAGTCGCAGGCATCTTGTTTGAGAACAAGATAGATCACACAACTTACTTCAGCGCCGATATTGAAGCCATCCAGGGCATTCACATGATCCCAATCCTCGCACCTACGGCATATACACGGTCGACCACATTCGTGACGCAGGAATGGAATGTGTACTTCAGCAGTGGCCGAATCGATGCCATTGACAATGCATGGAAGAGCATCATCTATGCCAACTACGCGACGATCAACCCTCAGAAGGCCTGGGACTATTTCACCTCGTCATCTTTCAAGACAACCAACCTGGATGGCGGAGCGTCGCTGACATGGTACATGACGTACGCGGCAGGTGAGTCACAATGCGCGACCTGACATGAGGGTGTGGAAGCCCTTGCAAACGAACTATACTGACAGTTTAATTCAGCTCTGGGTAGCATCTAAGCGCTGAGCGCGACGTTGCTAGTATCTGGCGCGGCGAGAAGTTCAAGCACGAGACTTGGACCAATGGGTCTGCGGTGCGAGTGAGCGGGGACTTTCGTCAAAGGCCGAGAATTACATCCTTTTGGAAACTTGGCATCAGCATCCATAGCAACATTCTTGGCTAACATTGGGTATTGGCATTGACAGTCAGCATCAGCAGGTGTAATACGAGGAAGTGGGATAGACAACTATAGACAGGGTGGATATGGGTGCGATACCTCGACAGCAGTTTGCTTTGTACTTTGAGACGGAGGAGGTTATTGGGTTCCATGGGACTGTACCACACAGGCGTTTGAGGAGAAAGAAGACTAGATATCACCGACCTATTCGTATCACACTACGCACGTTCATGCACACCTACTACTACGCAGATGGTGTTGTTTTTCCCTTTGCACTTGCAGTGCTCCGTAATCCGTTCTAACTAGTGCATGAGCGCTGCCTATCCGAGTTGAGTTGTGAAAGTGAGGAGACCAAGAGGATAGACTCAAGGTTGCACATGGCCCAATCAGACCCGGGGGTCAAGGGACGTTGTCTTGCACAGCGATTCGGTTGGAGATTACGCAGTCACCCGTGCGTGTCTTGGCGATTTCAGGGCGGTGCAGATGGAAGCTTGGTTTGGGCGGGCCGAACGGGCCATGGGCATTTTAGAGATGCGGGCAAGAACGAAAAGGAATGCATTCCCCGAGCATCCGGCGGCATGGTAGCAACGGAGAGGCTGTGAGGCGCTGGGCCAACCATGGGCCAAGGATGACATGGCTGAGAGTGAAGGGATGAATGGAGCAATGCCACGGGCGGAGTGACAGACAGGCCAGAGATCGGCGTCAGGGTTTTCAGCGATTTAATTGCCAAGACAGGGCGAGGAGCGAGGCCAAGAGAAAAAAAAAAGGACTGCCCCTGGGATTGGGTTTACGTGCCGGCCACAGTGACAGTACTTTGTACAGTGGTGGAGAGTGCCAAGATGTTCCCGGTTTTTTGGTGGAGTGGGATTAGATTTGAGGGAGACGGTGCGCGGCGGTGGGTTGAGTTGACGATTTGGTTTCTCTCTTGGTGATGGCGTCGATGATCAATGGGCGATGAGCGATGAGTTAGCTGATGCCACGACGAGAAAATCCGAGTTGAGCATCAATAATTCTGCTGAATCGTTGTGATGATGTATTCATCCTCGCTGGCTGTGAATGAGCGTGATATCTAGATTACCTACTTCAAGACACAAGAGGCACTGACCGAGACAGGGCGGAGACTGGCGCTAAATATTGGCGAGGCGAACCGTTATCGATAAGGTTGCCTAGGGCGCCGCTGCAACCGCTTGAGCTTGTTCCAGGGGGGTTCCCTGCGAGTTGCGATAGAGAATGAAGCGCGCGCCATCGTCATCCCGGGCAGGGGAAGCTCAGCCAGCATGCTTCGTACGTCTGCATTTTGGGGATAGAGTTGGAGTGTTGGGATTGGAGGGCAGCAGGGACGGATTCACCGGAAAGGCGCAGGTGGTGGTGTGTCTTGTAAGGCTCAGAGGAAGAGCGAGAGCGAGAGAGAGAGAGCCTTATTGCTAATTATTGGGATCGTGGATGATGACGATGACGATTGAGATCGGGGGGTGCTGACAATGAGAAACGCCAATTGGAGCTTGTGTACGCGGAATATTTCCCAGTTGATCCTAGGTACTTCGTAAAAGCAGGAGAGGAAAAAAACAAGCTTTTTAAGTTAGCCTGAGGAATAAGCAACGGTGTAATGGCTTAGACTCTTAGGCTCTTCCATTGGAGTCGAAATTGACTTGAATACGTCGCAAACAGACACGAAACAAGGCCGCACGATGTGGCCCTCCGTCAACCCTTGTCGGGAGCTGGTAAGAAGCTCCATTCGAGGCTCAGAGCTTGTCGAAGCTTGTCATTAAAGTTGTCACAGCCATGCTCGCCCGCTGAGCCACCCACCACCGCCCTTCGCACCTTGGTGGAAGGGATAAAAGGTTGGCGGGCTTGGCTCAGCGGGTCGCCCCCCTGTCCCGATAGCTCTCACTGCCCGACGCTGAGTGGCCCGACGACTGACCTGACAGTGACACATCCCCTGCGTGGTTGCTGGGGGCGGCACAGTACGCTTTTTGCGGGGTGGCGCGAGAGAGATCCAATGGGCACTACGGTCCGGTTGTTGCTGTTGCTATGATGTCGCTTTTCGGCGACCTCGGCGGTTGCAAACAAACGGCTCGTCCGGCCTCTCTGGTAGGGAATGGAACCGAGGTTATTGAGCGAGGCGGGGGCCCTTGGAGGAGACAGCAATGTGCACGTTTGAGGGTGGTTGGTGTCTTCTTGTCTTGGGTACAAACCCAGGACGTATGAATCATCGAACAGCGGGCGCTGCGAAAAGAGCTCTTGTCACTCACTGGCCGCATGGGATGGATTGCGGCAGCGGTTGTAGGCCGTCGGGCTTGGGGGAGGCATGCACAGTGCAAGTGGCCGCAGCGGGCGGCATACAGATCAGCGCAGGTGCAGTTAGGGTAGGGACTTGGCTTTGGTGCTAGGCCCACCCACCTTGCAGCCCCAGCACGTTGCCCATGGGTGGTGGTGGTGGTGGGTGGATGATGGAGGCCTCCCGCAGTCACACTGTACGCATGTACTCGGCGGACTGGACTCGCTGGCGCACTCACACACACCTAAGCATCTTTCAACATCCATCCCCCCCATCCCATCCCATCCCATCGACGATAGCGACAGATTTGAGAATCGAGGGCTGTGCAAACTGCAAAGTGCAACCCGGGAACTACTCCTGCCGCCGTGAACCCACGCTCTTGTACTCTTGCCGCCGTCCCCGTCTCAGAAACTCAGTCGTCATCAGTGTCCCTGGACAGATCGTCACCACTCGCAACCGTCATCACCTCTCTGTTTCAAGGCCAGGAACCGCAAAGCCCACGAGGATCCAAGCCATGGTCGGTAAGTACTGTTAAAGATTCCCCTTCGCCCTGGCGCTTCTAGACCGTCCATCTCCAATCCCAATCTTCAATCCACCCTCCATCGTCCAAAACCACACCAAGGACCTCCAAGTCGAGATTAGCTTGTCCACCACGCCACACTCAACCATCCAAAACTCTCTGCCACCCTGTCTGTCCCTCTCGTCTACCATTTTGCCCTTCCCCAGTCCCCTCAGGTGCCACCAGAACACACTACGAAGTATACACCGACCAGGAGACAAACAGAGTGGGCGGAAGATCCAAAGCGAGCTAGCCACTCTCAACCTCCCCCGATCGTGCAAATCACAAATCATCAACAAGCCACCGCCAGCCTTTGTTTAGCTCTCTCGGTTCCCTTCCCCCCTCAACCACGCACTAGCCTCCGTCTTCCATTCCCTTGCTTCTTCTATCTCGTCTCATCCGCTCCCTCATCCGTCGTTTCCCTCCCTCCCACACATATCCATCTCCCCATCTTGCACACTCGCCCCCGAGGTCCCAGCAGATCCCGAAACAAGCTCTGCCGAGAAGACTCGACCAGGAACCGAAACACAAGCACAAGCTCCCAGGGTCCCCCTCCACCGTTTATCTTCCACCCTCCACCCTCCACCATCCACACACAAGCCAAGCCCGCCTGATCAGTTCTTCCTTTGGCCCTGTCCGGACAGAACCCTGGCCTTACCTCGAGACTTGCTGCCCGCTTGCTAGCTTGACGTCGCACACCCGAGAGCCATCCAAAGCTGACCATGCTGGCGCCTTGATTCGCTCCATCAACAGCTCTTCCCTCCTTCAACCATTCCATTCGACGCCAGATGTCGAACAAATCTAACAACGTCCTCGACGAGACCGCGCCGCTCTTGAACGGCGAGGCCTCGTCAAACTCTCTCCCTCGCAGCCATAGCAATGGCAACGGCCACGGTCACATCCACATCCGCCACGGCTCCAACACCCTCATCTTCCTCTTCGACTCAAAGTTCACCCCCGGTCTTGACAGCGAAAGCATTGTCGTGAGAAACCTCGCCTACGCCTGGCACGTCACAAAGGTCACTCTCTTGAGCAGTACGTTTTGCGCCGTCCCCAAACCACACCTATCGGCCCTTGGAGCTCCCCTTGAGCTCCAGGCCGATGCGTTGTTCCAAGTACCGCGACTAACCTCCTCCCCCCTGTGTAGACTATGTCAACTTCCTCCTTATCATGGTGCCTATTGGCATCGCTGCCGGTGAGCTGGGCTGGAGCCCAACTGCCGTCTTCACCATCAACTTTTTCGCCATTATCCCCCTTGCCGCCGTCCTATCGTTTGCGACCGAAGAGATCTCCATCAAGCTGGGCGAGACCCTAGGAGGTCTGCTCAATGCTACTTTTGGAAATGCCGTCGAATTGATTGTGCGCATACACCCTTGACTGTAGATTTGGAATTGAGGACGCTGACTGTTGCATAGGTCAGCATTGTTGCGCTGAGGGATAACCAGATCGAAGTCGTCCAGGCCTCAATGCTCGGGTCTATTCTTTCCAACTTGCTCTTGGTTATGGGAATGTGCTTCCTTCTCGGTGGTATTCTTCACCGTGGCCAGTCGGGCAATGGCCGAGAGCAAACCTTCTCTTCCGCGACTGCCCAGACGACCTGTTCAATGATGACTCTGTCCTCGGCTTCTCTCGTCATCCCCGCTGCTGTATGTCACCTTGGCGCTTGTTCCCGACTTCATGTGGATATCAACTAATTTTCCCCAGCTTTACGCAGTCCTTGACCACAACGGCTCCGACGACAAGCTCAAGAGCGTCCTCACCCTTTCGCGCGGAACCGCCATCATCCTCCTCCTGCTCTACGTCCTGTACCTCGTTTTCCAGCTCCGAACCCACAGCAACCTTTTCGATGCCGAGAACCAGGACGGAGAGGAACACGAGCCCGAGGAGCCTGCCATGGGTCCCGTCGCTGCTGGAATGGTGCTCGTCGTCACCACAGTCCTCGTCGCCATCTGCGCCGACTACCTGGTTGGAAGCATTGACCCGTTGGTTGAAACTGCTGGCATTAGCAAGGCTTTCATTGGTCTGATCCTGATCCCCATTGTGGGCAACGCCGCCGAGCATGTCACTGCTGTGGTGGTTGCGTGCCGAGACAAGATGGACCTGGCCATGGGTGTTGCCATTGGCTCTAGCATCCAGATTGCCCTGCTTGTCACTCCCTTCCTCGTTATTGTTGGCTGGATCATTGGTCGGGATATGACTCTCCACTTTGAGACTTGTAAGTTTATGCTGCATCTGCCTTGCGCTGTGACTGTGCTAACGTTTCTTCTCTACAGTCCAGACCGTTGCCTTCGCTGTCTCGGTTCTTGTTGTTACTTACACTGTCCAAGATGGCAAGTCCAACTATCTCGAAGGTGCCATGCTTCTCGGTCTCTACCTCATCATCGCCCTGGCCTTTTTCGCCACTCCCAGCGATGCTTTTGACTCTGGCCTTTAAAGCGCCTTGGCCGCTTTGCTCACCTCTACTATCACATTGTTTTTTCCTTATATGAGTCAATAGGTCCACTATGGCCGCCGATACGTTCAAGTGGCCGATTGCTACTTTTGCAACCTGCGCAGCTTGGCCTGCGCTACAACTGAGGTTTAATCCTACGACACGTGTTGGGACAATTCCCAACCAGTTCTGCCCGCGCTATTTTCTTTGGTCTATTTTTCACCCTTGTATTAGTAGGAGAGTCAGGCTACGCGGAACGAGCAGACTTGGAGGATGGGGACACCGATAGGGACGGTAAAAGAGACGATGGGGGAGGATCAAAGGGATCAGTGATGTTACATTGCGTACTCACGCTCCTCTTTTATTGAGTTGGGAAAAAGGTCCGGATTTTCATTTTAGTTTTCTGGTTATGCTCTTTGTTTCTTTTGTAATCGTTGGGCTGCAAAGTCTGGAGACGGGGCGGCAAGAAATGAAGAAGAAAAGAAGACGTCAGTGCTAAACGGAAGGCGTCAAGGTGTGGGCCAGATTGTTTGCATGCTTGTCTCCTTGGGTATCTAGTAAAAGAAGTCTATTTTAACGACAGAGTCATGGAGGGAACTGTCGGGTTTGCTTGTTATTGTCTTACTATTTCCTGCCTGATGAGTAGCTGAGATGGTAGTATATGAATCCCGTTGGTTTATGACCTTGTGATGTTCTCTATCTTTATCCCTATCGCATCATTCTTCCAAACGATCCCTTTCTTTTCTTGACCTCGGCTGGAATCAAGCGAACTGGGACATACATGGTCGTCAGCCCAAACCCCCGCATTACTAGGTCAATTTCGCCTTGCCGTCACCATGCAGGACATGTGCAACTAATAGTGAGGCTGAATTCGCAACACGACCAACCGAAGCTCCAATTTCAAGACATATCTTACGTGCAGCACTAGACCAGCCCGCAAAGTGGCCGTGGTCTATGCCCCCGGTGCTAGGGCATCGCGTGGGCTTTGTTTCAATCTCAATAGGTAGACAGTGGGCTGCAACGTCCAAAGACCATGTCCTAACAATGACAGACATCTAGAGCGCTCTTTCCTCGTCGCGACTCCAAGCGCCTGTGAGCCCATTGAGGAAGTCCTGGGAGTGTTGCAAAAAATATGAAGTTTGATTGGAAAATCAGTGGCTCTACGCTGGTTCTTGTCGGATTACTATTAAGACCCGAGTGACAAAAATAATCAAACATATGGTAATATATGGCTTCCCTCTTTTTTTTGTTCTTTCTTTTTTTTTTTCTTAAGAGCGTCTCTTTTCTCAACTCTTGCTTTTCTTTTTTTTTCTTTTTTGCAGGGAATCGAACAGGGCGCAGTATTCGTATATACTTCCAAGAGGCAGTAGCTACTCTAACTATTCCGTTATATGAGACTTCCTCCACATGTTGCTGGGAGTGGAAGAGTTAAATTACTTAATAAAGGGACCTTGGCTATGCCATGGGAGGCCGTTAAGGTTGTCGGTTACCTTGGGCGAGGACGGGCATGGTCCCCGCTGACTGTCATCACGTAAGACAAGGCGGCAGGAGGTGAGAGGGAAAAATAGTTTAGTATTCGTGATGAGCATCTGCCCGGAGTTGCACCACCTTCTATTTTTATATCATAGGCTTGGACATGGGCGCAATAATGCCTTGCTTCATCAGCACGCGAGGCTTGGTGCTCTCCTGGAACGTCTCCTTGGTCATCCATTCGGGTCCCACGGGCAGGCGTAGCGAACGCTCGTACTGTTCGCGTGACTCGAAGGGGTGGGGAAGCTGAGAGGCGAGGTAGCGGTCGTTCTAGTCCAAGCTGTTAGCATTCATCATCGTTGTTATCACCACCAGAGTGATGTGTATAGGGGTAACTGGGGAGGGGCTTACCTTCTTGATCCGCTTCTCGTTGACAATGACCTTGTCTAGCTTGGCGTCCTTGCGGTTCTTCTTCTTGATACCCTCCACCTTGGTCAAGAAGCGGCCCTTGTGGCGCTTCAGCTCGCGACTGCTAACACCCTCACCAACCCACGAGCCCCAGCCAGGCAGTGTGTTGTCGATGACCTTGTCGTCGTCGGCCTCGGCGACCTCTTCCTTTTCGCGCTCAAAGTCGCCCACGACATCCTCTCCAGCAAAGGCACGCGCCACCATCTCCTGGTCGCGGATCGCCATGGGAAGATGCTGGTCCGTATCCGAGCCATCAGCGTCGGCGTCGTCCTGGATTGTGCCATTTGTGGATGTGGATGTGGATGTGGATTTGGATTTGGGTTTCGACTTGCTGGGCTTGGAGGCCACGATGACGTTGGAGGTGAGATCCAGGTCTTCGATGCGTGCACTAGACTCGCCCTTCTTCTTGCGGCGCGTTTCGCCGCGAGACCATGCTCCCGCAGTTGAGGTGCCAACGGACCCGGCAGTCGCTGTGGTGTTGGGCCCGGCTGTGTTCAAGCTGTTGGTGGTTATCACGACTTCGTCATCATCGTTGTCGTTACCCGATCTGCGCTTCTTGGCCGCCCTGGATGAAGATTCGAAAGCAGGGGTGAATGCCTTGCCCTCGGCGGCGCCATACTGTCGGCGGCCTACTTCCTGCTTCTCCTCCTCATCATCATCATCAGAGTCTTCGGCGTCATCTCCATCTAGGTCCCGTCGAATTTGCTTGACGAGCGCGTCGTTGGCTTGCTTCTTGGCCGCCTCGGCCTTCAGCATGAATTTCATGCCCATCAGTCCGGACTGGGGCTCGTCATCCTCCTCTTCCAGCTCCTTCAACTGCCGCCGTAGCGAGGCATCGCCATTATCCGAACCACTGTCGGAGGTTGAGTCATCATCCAATCCGCCAGTTCGGCCTTCCTTCCTCCTTCGAAGCTCCTCGTCCTTACGCGCCATCTCTGTAAGCCCAGCACGGAAATCATCGTCCCACACAGCTCGCTTGCCCTTCGACCCAAGCTTGGCCCACTTGCTATCTTTGTGTCGCAGACCAACGCGCTCGTGAGCTCGTCGACGGTCCTGAACTTCGCGCTCCTCCTCCGAGTCGATCTCGCCAGCCTCGTCCATAGCCTCTTTGGTGGCCATCTCGTCGCGCTCGCGCTGCCTTCGGTGAACACGGTGGTAAGCCTTGCTCTTGATCTTCTTGATTCGCGCCGCCCGCTTTGTCTCCCGTGAGTTCAGCTCACGCTCCATGCGCTTCCGGGCCAGAGCCTCCTTTCGTGAAAGTTCGTTGCCCTCTTCATCGAATTCCTTCTCTCGTGGCTTCTGGGCCTTGTCCATAGACAGACCACTTTGCGTCATGATGGACATGATGGTGGCTTCTAGCTCGTTACTCGGGTTCTTGGTGGTTAAGGGTTGGATTTCGGTCGTGTCGAGACCGGCAGTCGCCGAATTTTGAGCTAGGGGGAAGATGAGATGCTCCGCTCGGCGATTCTGCTTCACAGTCTCGTTCCATCGATCCAACGTTTCGTTAGTCTTGTCGTAGGCAGCGCTCCGATCAAGACGGTCCTGCTGCCTCCTCGCGAGAGGGATGTCCAGCTTCTTCGCGGCGCCAGGGCGCGTCTCCTTCTCCTCCTTGTTCATAAGCTTCATAGACTTCTTGACATTTTGGTCGTTGATGCCGGTCAGGCCCAGGTCGCTGAGGCTGATTTTCGATTTTGACTTGGTCTTGGGTTCGGGTGCGTTTCCTCCGTACCCAGCGATTAAGCCCTCGAGAGCTTCCAGCTTCTCTGGGTTCGCCTGCTCGTCTTCGCTGTCTTCGTCATCATCATCGTCGTCATCCTGCTCTGATTCGTCGGAGGCATCGTCGTCTGAGTCGGAAGAGCCAGATTGGTCCTTGTCGTTTGATTCCTCTTCCGAGGACTCTTCGAATTGGTCGAGGGCAGTTGCCAAGTCGATAGCATCAGCGCCAAGGGTCTCTCCTTGGTCATCCTGAGAGTCATCATCGGAGTCGTCGTCCTTTTGATTGTTAGCATCACCGCGGACTTCCTTGAAACCGAAAAGCCTACCTTGTGGGTCGACTTGCTGCCGCGGAACGTGTATCCCTGGAACTGTTCTTGGTCGCTGTCGCCAAAAGCGTCGTCACTCTCAATCTCAGAATCATCGTCGTCATCTCGTAGGCCTCCCAGTCGCCACTCGTTGCCCTCGCTGTCACTACCATCGTCGGCATCGTCGCCAACAGGCCGCTTCACCTTCTTCCTCTGGGGCTCCTCTTCCTCCTCATCCTCCTCCTCCTCATCATCTTCGCGGCCGTGCTTTTTCTCGATGTCGGCGTCCAGCTCTCTTGCTCGAGGCGTCTGCTTCTGCTTCGGGGCAAACTTTTCCTGGGCAATGCCAAAGGCATCGAGGGCGTTCTTCTGGGACCGGGCCTTGGACTTCTTGTTGGCGTTGGGCTTGGGCTTGGGCGCCGCGATCAGGGAGCGGCCGTGGGCCTGTCGTCCACCCATTTTTGCGTGAAAAAGGAGCGAATGTGCAGATGCAGATTTCAGTCGTGACTGTAGTCGTTGTCGTCGTGTCGCCAATCCGCTTGAAGCTGAAGCTGCGGCCTTGGTGGGCTGGCACTGGGCACTTTTTTCACTTTTCTGCCGTGGAAAATATTTGGCGGTGAGGAGTGGGCCCTGGAGGGGACCCCTGCAGATCAAACAGCGGGTTCTGAGTGGGTACCCGCCTATCAGCGGCGCCTCATTCCAGGGCATCATCACCGGAGCACCAGCACTTTAGGGGCGGTCCGGCCGGATCCCGAGAGCACGAGCGCCAAGACCCGGCGGAAGTGGCAGCAGTGCTACTTGAATTTGTCGGTCGTATGACTTGAACCTTTTCTCTTCTCTCCTTCAACGCCCAAGTGTTTGTTGCGACAACCTGCAACTCTCCCCTCCAGCAATGGCGTCCTTCGCCCCCGGGTTCCGGAGACTCTTTCTCCAGGCCTCGGCCTCGGCGCCCAAATTCTTCGCCTGCAACCAATGTCTCCGCCAAGCCCCGCGCTCCACGGGGATGCCCTCGCGCATCCTCAACATCGTCCGATCACGATCCTATGCCGACGCCGCCATGGCCAAACCCGTGGGGAATATCGCCCAGCAGGTTGCTGCGCGGTCTGCCCCGGGTGTTGCTGAGGCGGCCAAGAGCTCCTGGCCCAAGGCCTCCTCCAAGGGCGTTGGATACTGGCTCATCGGAAGCGCTGTCAGTGTCTTTGGCATTGTCGTCTTCGGTGGCCTGACGAGATTAACCGAGTCTGGGTACGGTGGCCCGAGCCAATTCGTTCGTTGCGCAATAGAGGACTAAGGACTAACACGGGAATTAGATTGAGCATTACGGAATGGCGACCAGTCACCGGCTCCATGCCCCCAATGTCCCAGGCCGACTGGGAATCCGAGTTCGAAAAGTACCGTGCCTCGCCCGAATTCAAGCTGCTCAACCCCCACATGAACCTCGACGAATTCAAGAAGATCTACTTCATGGAGTGGTTCCACCGTCTTTGGGGCCGCTTCATTGGTATGACCTTTGTTCTTCCCACGCTGTACTTCATCGCCCGCCGCAGGGTCACCCCCAAGATGGCCGTCAACCTCCTCGGTATCTCCGCCTTGATCGGCTTCCAAGGCATCATCGGCTGGTGGATGGTCAAGTCTGGTCTCAAGGATGATCTCTTCGCTCCTGGATCCCATCCCCGTGTCTCCCAGTATCGCCTCACCACCCACTTGGCCACCGCCTTTGTCTGCTACTCCTGGATGCTTGTCTCTGGTCTTGCCGTCCTCCGCACCCACCGCTGGCTTGCCAACCCCGAGGCTGCGCTCAAGGCCATCAAGGGCGTCAGCCACCCCGCCCTGACTACTCTCCGACGATCCGTCTTTGCCGTTGCCGTCCTGACCTTCGTCACTGCCATGTCCGGCGGTCTGGTTGCTGGTCTCGATGCTGGTCTCATCTACAACGAGTTCCCCAAGATGGGTCTCGGAATCTTCCCTCCCAAGAATGAACTCTTCGACACCTTCTACTCCCGCAAGGAGGATCACTCCGATCTCTGGTGGCGCAACATGCTCGAGAACCCCAGCACCGTCCAGATGAACCACAGAATCCTCGCCGTTTCCACCTTTTGCGCCATCGTCGGCCTCTTCGTCTACGCCCGCACCAAGAAGGTCGCCCCGTTCATGCCCGCCAACGTCAGGGCCGGTACCACCGGCTTGTTCCACATGGTCTCTATGCAGGTCATCCTCGGCATCAGCACCCTCATCTACATGGTCCCCATCCACCTAGGCGCTGCGCACCAGGCTGGCGCTCTTGGTGTTTTGAGCATGGCCATCCTCTTGGCTCATAGACTGCACATCCCCAGGCCCACCTTGCGCCTCCTGGAGCAGCGCGTGAAGCAGCTCACCAAGTAATGGCATGATAGTGGGGTGATTGTACATGCATAAACATGACTGTAATAACATACGAACCACTGTAAAATACTAGACGAACCAACACAGGCGGTATGAGGAGGGATGATGGGCTGAGGTCGCCCAGCCTTGTGATGCTAGATGAACATGTAAAGACAAACTCACCTCTAGAGGGTATTTTATTGAACAAGCCTTTTAAATGAAGAATGTTTTGTTCTTTCGATTTTCTGCAACAGGTCCTATGCTACCCTTGCTTTTCGGTTCGTCCTTGTTCTACATCAATTGTTCGAACCATTGATATAGACGTCGTAACCTTGAAATGCTTGGCAGCCCGTCATGAACAGCGGCTATAGCTTTCATGATTCCATCACCTCTTACCCTTTTTCATCTTTTGGAGCTCTCTACAGATGCCACATGTGCCGTACACAATCTCCTCTCTGTCCTCGATTTTCGCACAGACGATTGTGCCATTTCGTATGGCGTCGACACCATGAGGGGTGATTCGCACCGAGTTGTCAAAATTGCTGTTACAAGATGAGCATACCAACCTGACTCTAGTTTTGATGCACATTTTGCTTGTTTGTGTCGAGTTCAAATGGTAGGTTTCTCGTAGGATTGTAGTGTTGATTGTTTAGTGTTGGAGGTTTGGTTGAGATATTAACGAGGGGATGCTCAGGAATTCATATATAAGAGCCTGAGTATGATTAACAGGTTTGGCCTTGAGAAACCGCAAATACTATAGTCTATCACACACAGTACCCCAATGCGACTCACAGCCATCTCAATCTGCGATGCTGCAGTCCATTATGGACAAACCTCCAGCTATCACCGCCTCGGTCTCCTTCTCCTATTTCGAGATCTTCTACACCTATTACACATGGCGTACTCGGTGTGATATCGCTGTCTGACAACCCCACAAAGATCTTGGCCTATTGCCTGGGGACACCGGAAGGTTCTTGTCACAATATCGTAATCGGAATTGCAGTACACGCAGAAATACAAAGTGGTCAGTTCGGTGCACATTTTACTTTTATGGATTAGGTGGAGATGAAGACGCGTGGATAGCTGAAGTTATGAATGTTCTCGAAGGATTTTGTTATTGTCGATTTGCTAGATATGTGGAGAAGGAAAGTCTTGAGTGCTTTTATATAAGAGCTATTTGAATATGATTGACGGCTTGGGCCTCAAGAAACCGTGAATCCTGAGTATAGTACATTACACATATCAATCATGCCATTCACACCTGGGGTCTCACTCAGCATCCCACAGTCCATGGCATACTACATTCAAGTTACATCACTCAAGACAATTCTAGATTCTTGCGGTTTCTTTTGTTGCCCATGATACTAGGGTCGTACTGTTTTAAGTTGAGCTTGAATTCAGTCACGAATAGTACAATAACTACGGAGTATTTTGGTAGCATGACCTCGTGAACGTTGACCAGACCTCGAAACCATCATCCTCGATAAACATGTGCGGCCTTTACTTGTGAGCTGAGACACAACATTAGTGACTTGACCCAAGAATTCCTTTACGATTCGGCCTTACCAATGCCCTCGACAGGGATGGGCTCAATGCCGACCACCTCGGCCGCCAACTTCTCCTTCTTCTCCGAGCTGTCGTCCTTCATGAAGGGGAAGGCCAGGACCTCGCGAATGGTGTAGTTGTTGGTCAGGAACATGACCATACGGTCGACGCCCATGCCCCAGCCACCGGTAGGGGGTAGACCGTACTCGAGCGAGGTGCAGAAGTTCTCGTCGATGAGCTGCGCCTCGTCGTCGCCCTGGTCCTTCTGGTTCGCCTGCTCCTCGAAGCGGAGGCGCTGGTCGAAGGGGTCGTTCAACTCGGTGTAGGCGTTGGCAATCTCCTTCTTGCAGACGAAGGCCTCGAAGCGCTCGCAGAGGCCGGGGATCTCTCGGTGGTACTTGGCCAGGGGGCTCATGACCTGGGGGTGGCCGGTGATGAAAGAGGGGTTGACGCACTTTTCCTCGATGAACTCGCCGACCAGCTTGTCGATCATGCGGGCGTTGGTCAGGGGAGGCGTGCAATCGAGCTTCATCTTCTTGAGGATGCCCTTGAGGAACTCGTTGGTCTCCTTGGTGTGGAGCTGGTCACCGGGAGGGAACTTCTCGCCGGTAGCCTCCTCGAGCGTGGGGATCATCTCGTAACGGGGCCAGGGCTTCTCCCAGTTGACCTCGTAGGTCTCACCGTGCTGAGTGTGGAAGGTGGTCTTGTATCCACCGGTCAGGTACTTGACAAGTCCCGAAATCATGTCCTCGGTGGTTTCCATGAGGTCGTTAACATCGGCGTATGCCTCGTAGAACTCAATGGTGGTGAACTCGGGGTTGTGGGTGAGATCGGCACCCTCGTTTCGGAACTGACGTCCAATCTCGTACACTCGGTTCAGGCCACCGACGACCAGCATCTTGAGGTACAGCTCAGGGGCGACACGCATGAACATCTCCATGTCGTATTCGTTGTGGTGGGTAGTGAAGGGCTTGGCCGTGGCGCCGCCGGCGATCTGGTTCATCATGGGGGTCTCGACCTCGACGAAGTCTCGCTCATCGAAGTATCGGCGGATCCAAGTGATCATCTTGGATCGGGTGATGAAGACGTTGCGCGACTTCTCGTTGCAGATAAGGTCGAGGTAGCGCTTGCGGAAGCGTTGCTCGACATCCTTGAAGCCGTAGTGGTCGTCGGGCAGGGCATGGAGACAGGGAGTGAGGAGAATGACCTCGGTCGCGAAGATTGACAGCTCGCCCTCCTCGCCCTTCTCGATCTTGGTCTTGGGAGCGGTTCTATCCAGAGTCAGTAAGTATCGCCTTGTTGCCTCACTTGGGCCGTCGATCCACCAACCTGCCAGGGTATCCGACAATGCCGATAATATCACCTCGACGAAGGTGTTCATGCTGGGCCTCGAAATCAGGGGCGCCCTCTCGCAACTCCTGGGCCTGGCACATGACCTGGACCTTGACGCCCTCGGTCCGCACGTCGTAGAAGGCGAGCTTGGCACCCGATGATCGCTTGCCGTGGATTCGGGCACCGATCTGGATGATCTTATCCTTGGCGTGCTCGCCAGACTTGAGGTAGCTGTACTCCTCGACGAACTTGCGCAGGTCGTAGGTGACATTGAACTTGTGGGGGTAGGGGTTCGGGCTCTTGGTCTCGCGGAGCTTGTTGATGGTCCGCGATCGGATCTCGAAGTACTGGTTCGGGGTGAGGTCCTTCTCGGCGGCCTCGGCGCCACCGGCCTTCTTGGGAGCCGCAGCCGCGGGTCGTGAAGCAGCCTTCTTGGCCTTTTCCTCCTCCTTCTGGCGGGCCTTCTGGCGCTTCTTCAACTCCGTCTTGGACACGCGCTCGCCGGTGACCTCGTCGAGGTGCAGGTTGGCGACCTGCTCGGTCGGGGGGGGAGCGGCGTCAGCCATGATTGCGTCTTCTATCTCTCGGTGGGATTGTAGGTGGTAGGAGAGCTCAACGAAGAAGCTGTGAAGATGTCGTGTCGCAAAATCTCTTTCGGCGACAAAATGAATCTATTGTGAGTCAATGGTGAACGGAATCAGGGCATTGAGGGGCAGAAAATATTATGTGTCGGCGCGCCACAATCGCGGGGTAAAATTTCAGCGCTGGCTCACAGCAGCTGTGACTCAGCCCCTCCAAAATTAAGGACCTAGACCACCGCCACGAAACCAAGAGTCTTAGTCTATGATAGGGCTTGATAAGGCTTAATAGGCCTTGTGTCAGACGAGGGTGTACGGTGATGTACCAAAGAGGGCTCAAGCCAGTCAATGTTCAATAGTGTTCGTATTAACACAACATGAGCAAGTCAAACTACGCTCTGTGAGTCTTTGATCGTTACGATATCCTTTCGAGATCCTTTCCAAGCAACTACAACGTCCAGTGACGGAGGCTTCAAATGATACCCGGTGACACCTCAGTCTCTCAATCCATGTACATGGGATCTCCTCGCACTCCTTGCATGGCCATGCCTATATCTCCTGCGTGCATTGCGCTATTCTGCATAGCCATGTTCATATTAGGCATTGACCGGCTCATTGACATGGCTGTCGTCCTCCCCACGGGGCTGCCTGTGCCATTCGGCATCATGAATCGGGGGTCGGGGTTTGCGCGTTGTTGGACGGGCCCTCTCGTCCGGGGAACTTCGAGTGTGGCTTGTTGCTGCATGGGTGGGGGTGGTTTGGCTGGAGAGGGGTTCATTATGGCGAAGCTATCGTCGTCTTCCATCTCAGCATCAGCATCCTGATCGCTCGTTTCCTCAATCGAGGGTGGAGCGGTCGTGGTTGTTGAGCCCGAGGTTGCTTCGCTCGTCATGCCGCCATTTGTGCTTGTTGTTGATTGTCGCTTGAGGGAAGGCTGTGGGGGCTGAGGGGGCTGCTGTTGTTGGGGGAGCTGCTGCTGTTGCGGTAGCTGCTGTGGTAGTTGTTGCTGTGGTTTTGGCTTCTGCTGTGGTGGTTGTGGCTTTTGCAACTGCGTTGGCAGCTGGGGGGGTTGCACCCGAGGTTGAGGTTGAGGTTGAGGTTGTAGGGGCGTTTGGACAGGCGTTTGAATCTGGGGTGTAGGCTGAGCATTCCCATTAACGGCAGCTCCTCCGGTCGGTTGTGCCGTTTGATCTAATGGCCTTTGGGCATTCATGCCAGTTGTGTTGGCTCGTGTCGACGTGATGACCTGCTTCCACCGCTCAATTGACTTGGAAACAATTGAACTCAATTCAACCTGGGTGTCCTCCATGCCAAATCCCACCCCCTTTCCACATTTGACGTCTTGCTCAAGGAGTGCAATGATGAGTTCCTTTTCCATCGGTACCGTCATAGGCTGCGCAATCCTGAATTCTCGGGGTTGTTGCAATCGATTCAGCTGCTCAACCTGGGACTTGAGATTCGCGTTCTCCTGCTTCAGGTTGTGCTCTTTCCGTTTCATTATTTCCGTCTCCTTGTGCTTTCTGCCGACGCTCCTTGCCAATTCCAAAACCCACAGCTCTTGACGCCGTTGGGAGGATAATGACTCCCAGACTGTGTATGCTGACTGCAGGTGCTCGTCAACCTGGGCTTCGAGATTCTCGGTGGCTTGTTCTACATTTCGGACGGCCTCACGGACATCTCTGTAGGGGCCCATATTGGAAGGGTACGTAGATTCTTCAGCGGCAGATGAGGTTGCCGAAGAGCGGGTCAGCTTCCAAACACGAAATTCCGACTTGAAGTAGGTTCGGAGGGCGTCGAACTCGCGCTGCCCGGGAGACTGGACAGACCAGGACGTTGAGGTGGGGTGTTGGGTAGAGGAGAAAAGCGTCGGCGGCGGCTGGAGGCATTGGAGGGTCAGGGCAGGGAAATCGAGGGACAGGGGGTCGAATTCGAAGGGCATCGAGTTGTTGTCGAGTTGCAATCTATTAGCCGGTTAGCTGTTATCGCGAGGGCTTGGTCAGGGGTGGTAGCACACACCTAGCCGCTTTCCACGAAGAGAGCAACTCTCGCAATGCTAGCTCAGTTGCTCGGGCGGTATCCATGGCATCGGCCAACTTGTGCTTCACGTCAAACTGGGCTTTCTGAACGACTTGTTTGCTCACGGCCCGCTGCAACCCCGGGCGCTTCATGGGCTCCGGCGTAGCGTCTCCTTCCCAGTTACCTTTCTTGGCGAGGTCGTTCATGACACCCGTCGCCTCCCAAGTGGGCTGGAAGGGGTGTTTGAAGTTGGAGTCCACAGCGTACTGTCCGTCCTTGGGAATCGCGGGCGACTTGTATCCATCATTTTCCGGGCCAGAAGCCTCCCTCTTTGTCGAGGGCTTGGGTGTACCGATAGGGGTCGAGGTCTCTCGCCTACCACCAGGTAGCGAACCTCGGGCCTGGCGTCTGGTGATGCCCCCTCGGAGCTTCTTAATGGCTTCGACATCGTGGAGGCCGTCTGCGGGCTTGGGATTCTTCTCCTTGATGTATAGATCGAGATGGCGGCCGAGGGAGGAAGAGGTGAAAGCTTGGCCGCAGTAGGGGCAGCTCTTGTCCTTGGGGGCGCCAGCCTTGGGCGTGGTCGAATCGGCCGTCTGGGAGGTGGTTTCGGACATGATCACAGAGTTTGTCGGTTCGACAACGAATTAAAAAACGAGTGTGGGAGAGCCTCACGGCTACAAGAGAGAAGAGGCAGTTGGTGTACGTCTGCGGCGGCAAGACTGCGGCTCCTGTGGGGGAGCAGAGCAGCCGAAAATCATAGGGAGCGAGAGACGAAGAAGTGGGAAACGAGCGTGTTGGGGCCGAGACCTCCAGAAGCAACAGGTGAAGGGGACAAGGTGAGCCGCCTAGCCGGGGACTAGGGACATGAGACGAAGACGAAGGAGAGAAGGAGAGAAGAAGGTAAGAAGAGAAGAAGAAGACTCGAGGTTGATCTCCACCGGTGGGGGGGCAGAGTTGAGAACGGTGTAGTAAGGGGAAGCCATCCAGTATCGCTGGGTTTGATTATTTTCCATTTTTTAATAAAGCCTCCGTTCAGGGG
>JABSTB010000428.1:0-62515 GCA_013756995.1 Neonectria neomacrospora
ACCTGATCGTTGCTGAATGGGGTGTTAGTTATGTTGTTCAGGATCGTCAAGGGCATAACTCACCCCTTGCCGGTCTATGATTACAGTCAGCTAAATCAACTTGGACGGGGAAGTAAGTCAATACTCACGCAACCATGCGAAACGAAATCGCAACTAGAGAAAATTTAGTGTTAACGGGAGCTGGTGTCGAGTAATTCCAAGCAGAATGGACGAACCCCTCCTTCTCGGCGGCCTTCATCATTCCGCGTGCGATGACAGGGCGAGCCAAGCTAGTACCTGATATCCCATTAGCCTGTATTCAACTCCTGGAGGATATACCAAACTAACCCAGAAGATACTGGTCCTCGTAAATGGCATTCTGGAGATTTCGTGTTAGTCGCAGGAAAGGATCGGATCGAGTAGGGTTGACGAACGCATTGCACAGCCTTCCAGCACAGTTCGCTGTATTGACGTCAGTATGTCACAACCGTAATATCAATCTAACTTACTCGACGAAAACCTTGCGAAGGTCATCAATGATCACTGTCAAATTCGTTCAGGTTTAGCAGTATTCCCACGATGACAAGGCCTCGGGTGCTTAGGTCGTACTCTTAGTGGCTCCGATCTGGAGAGCTGCGCGCGGAATGTCAGCACAGGCGTTCCCTATGATTATGTGGGAGAGGCAATTCACCCTTCTTCTCCACAGAAGCCCAGTCTTCCTCCTGACCAACATCGGCCAAATAGCAGCTTGCAAGCAGTCAGCATGACAGGTTCAGCAGCGCGAGGCTCAGTTGCAACTGGGCCTGTAAATACTCACACAACTTCGTATTTCTGCTCCAGCAACCAAGCCAGGATTGTGCTCGTGTCGAGTCCGCCGGAATAGCTGATGACCTTCATTAGCGCAATGTTTTCAACAAAGAGGTAGCCAAATGACTTCAATGCCGGGGGAGATAGCTCAACGATTCCACAATCGCGGGGGAGGGGCAGACTCACGCTAAGCAGACCTTGCCCTTGCTGCCGGCCATCGTGACGATATTGGTGGTTTTTTGTGATTGGAGATGTTGATTCGAAAGCGATGAGGTCGATGTCGAGGTCGATATCGAGGTCAATTGATCAAAAAGTCGTGGATTACCGTAGGTGCAAGTCAGACTTTTTTCGCGATGCAGGAGAAGAAGAGGGGCATTCGACTCATCCGAAATCGCAAGGAGTCATTGGACGATAAGATAGAGCTAGTTTGGGGGGGAAGATGCATGGCGATAAGATAGGAACCGAGCTAACTGGGGGGGAAGGAGGGGCAAGGTAGGCAGGGAGGGATCTGGTTTGGAATGCTTCCTGCAATGCGCCGAGCTGACAGTGCAGCAAAGCCAAGGTACAGCTCTACCTTACTCGGCGGAGCAGAGACTTCAGCCAATCTTCTGCTTCCAATTTTCAGTCGAGCCAATCACTCATTCTCGGCCATTGAAGCTCTCCCAAACTCCTTTGAGGCGGTCAGCTCCCAATGTCATCGGTCGCCAACTTTCGCGAATGAAATCCCGACAATTTCTCGTCAGTGTCGGGCCTGCTCCACTCTTTGCAGGAGTACGTATCTCCTTAGGGGTGCTCCTTAAGACTACAGCAGTTACGATAGGGATAGCTGGCTAATGGGTAAAGGATAGCAAAATTAAAAGTATACGTATGTTAAACACGTAAAAAAATATAGATCCCGATGAGCAGGGCCGGACTCTCCTCCACGCCGCCCTTGAGTTCGCCAACTAGTTGGCCGTGACGTAGCTGGTGCCAACGTCACCCTGCGAAAAAGATGGACGCATGCCGATTTTCATTGCCATCGAGAAGACTTGGGAGGATCTTGTCTCGCTTCCCTCGACGATGGCAGACCAGGATAGGGCCATGCCAGCACGGGCGAGGGTTGCTGCACTTGGTAGCTCAGACCGGGAGCACGGTGTGGTGAAGATGTTGTTGTCGAAGGGCGTCTACGTCGGGATCCTAGATGTAAATGGCTGCACGCTGTTGCGTGCGGCTATGCGACACAACTACTCCGAGTGCGCTCATGAGTTGCTGACCTCAGAAATTCGAGACTGCAGCCCGTACAGCCATAGAGAGCAAGTTTACAAGGCCCTTGCATGCCACCGGGTGAGGTTTCTGGACAGGAAAGCGGCAGAATGAACTGCAAAAAAAGGTACAGCGCCCCTGTAACCCCATCTCCGGAGACGGCGGCGGAGGAGTAAGCTAGTCCACCTGAGCCACAGAGGGTGGGTCAGCGTCTAGTTCCCGGGCCGTTCGGGCTTCGGGAGTATCCACACCGTTGCCGATGTTCTTGGTGGTGTCGAACAACTTCGTCTCTGGCGTAAAGATGCTCTTGCAACACGCTGAGAGCTACGGCCGTAGCGAGATTGGGTTGCTGGGATATGGACGGGGGCATGCCTGAAGAAGGCTTTATCCCTTCTCGACACAGCAATCCTGGAGACGTTGCTTCCAGTCTCAATGGTGCCGAACACCTTGGTAGTTCTCCCCGAGATGGTGGTGCGAGAAGATGACAAAGCCCTGACTGCTATGCGTCCGAAGCTGGACATTAAATTGGCCCATAACAGTCTCCTACTTCCGGCCGTCTCAAACCGAGGGGTAGACATTCGCGTTGCCAACTTTTGCCGGATGTTTGGGCGCCAAAAGTGTTCATTTCGCTGTGCAGCGCTCGTCGGAAGAAGGGCTTCATCTCGTGGCCCGTCTTATTAAAGGGGGAGCGAGCACGCTTTATACGGAATGTAACAGCGCGCGTTGAGAACTTGCAACTTCTCCTCGGCAGCATCATCCAGATAGTTCCCGAGGAGCGGGCGCGGATACTCGCCACTGCGGGCGCTCGCAAACATCCCCTGATGGTGGCCACCGAAGTCTCTAGTGTTCTTATCCTGACAGTGCTGATCGAGGCCGACCAGCTGGCGGAAAGTCTTTGAGATGTCGACGACGACGCGGCACACCAGAGCTTGCGTTTGGCCATCTTCACCAACGCGATCTGCAACGCCATCCGGAGAGGCTTTGGCAGTGAGAAAACTTACCCTTCTGATTGATGCCATGAGCGATGTCTTGGGCCTCAGCTCGACGGGCGAAACGCCGCTGCACGTGGCTGTGCAGCAGGAAAGACACGACGCCGTGAATATACTCTTCGAGCACGGGCGCAGATAAACGCCAAAGTGGCCGACACATGCAAAACACCGTACAGAATCACGGCCGCCGGATCGATGGCTGATGTTATGGTCATGCTCCATCCTGGAAAAGTAACCCGAAGATGTCAAGGCCAGACGAACGCGGTGTTAACAGCGAGGCGCCTGAAGAAGTCCAATGTTGTGGGCAAGCTGCTCGCCAAGGCAGCCTCCCGGCCAGAACGACGGCGGGGGGAGCGCCGAGATTCTGGCGGTGGTGACATTTGTGAGGCCCTTGACAGGGCTACCTCGGAGCGGTGTGACGTTTGGATCGACAAGTTATCTGATTTACGAACTCGGTTCCCTACTGACTATGGCTCAAGTACATAAGTCTAGCCGGAGGGTTGCCCCTAATTCGGATTGCAGTTCCATTGACTGCAACAAGGGGCAAACGGGCATAGGAAAATAGAAGCAATGTTTTATCTAATTTCGCCCGAGGCATCGAGTGGTAGGAGGTATCAAGCGGTGGAAGAACTGACCGGCCGTATTCCACTTCGTCGGGCGTTTGGCATGGTGATTGATTACGCGAAGGAGTAGAGCAGGGCTGGCCGGGAAGCAAGGCTAGAGAGGAACGGTAGACAAGGAACTATGAATATCTGAGAGCGGCGTGGCTCTTAGTAGGAGCTGGAAAAGAGTTGAGCGCATTCGGCGGTATGAGAATGTCATGAAGGGATACTAGACGACCAGGCATCCACTGTCGCCGTTATTCAATGTCTAACGCCGTGCCTTTGGCAATTTGCAGTAGCGCTCGATGGCATGCTGTCGTGTAAACTCTTGCTGATATTTCGCACAACCTGCCCTGACAGATCTGACGTCAGGTATAGTACAGTACGTCTTGACTACTCGTCCCGTGGCTCTTAGTACCTGAGACTCGCACCGTCGGACAGCCTGTTACGTTACATTCGAATATATTTCCGATACGTTGCTCAGTACTTAGTCGCATACATGCCTGCAGGTGCTCTAATGCCTCATCCCGAATAGCTCATAGAGGGAGACACGGCGGCTCCTTCAATTCGGGAAAGCGATTATACTCATCAAAGAATCCAGTGCCAGCGTTGAGGAAGCTCAACAGTAGCTGGGTGTACGCAGCGCCGCCCAGAGCAGGTCGGGCTCTCTGAAGACTAGGGAATTGACCACACAAAATCTTGAGTATTTGCTGAGTTATATTCCAGGAAGCCTAGAGGAGAATTAAAGGTGTGTTTTTCTTGGGACGGCAAAAGAAGCATACCTCGTCTTCAGTTGGCGGGATCATAAGGAGCGCTTCGAAGCCCGACAGCTTCTCGCTCGAGACCGCATCCAACACCGGAGGTTCATCGTCAACCCTTCCGTGCACGATAATGAACAAACAATCATTGTAAATGGCGGTCATGAGCTTAAAGACGCCGTCATTGAATGCGTTGACGAGCCTGCAGAACAACCTCTTGGTCTTGTCCGAGCCGGGCACTTGGAACTCTTTGGCCAGAATGTGGAGCATGTTGTAGAAGCTGTGGAAGTAGTTGGTGATGCCAGCGCCTCGGCGATATGCTGCGCCCAGAGAGACGATGGGGTTTCCGGGACAAGCTTGCGTGTCGAGCCATGCGAATTTCTCGGCTTGGGTTCGGGTTGCCCATGCCTCAGGAACGGGATCGGGTACCATGACAGTGATGATATTTGGAGTTGGTAGGCGAAATAGCTGACATACAGGACTTGAGGTCGAATTGGAAGATGACCGACCAACAACTCTCGAACGTAGAAACCAGGGAGACTAGGCATAATGATTCAAGGATTGGATCGCTATTATATGCGTGCATTCATATCTACGTCTACATTCCTAGAGTAATCCCAGCTGGCTCTAGACCTCTCCATAAGTATGCATGCATAGGCGTACCTTGGACTATTGGAATCCTGAAGGTCTAGAATATGGTAGCTCATCGATAGTTCGTGTTTTGTAGACAGTCGCTAAACCAGCATCTGGTCCACTTCTCTGTCTGGCCCACTCTAGACGGGGTAGCAAGATGCAGTAGGACTGCTCATCTTGCACCAGTTCGATTCTAAAGAAGCTGGACAGAGCACCATGAACTAGCTTGCTACTGACGCTAATGTCCTGCCAGTTTCCTCAAGCAAGATAGACAAAAATGGCGAAGGAGCGAAGGATAGCACCATGTCCATTGTCACTGATATTCTATGTCTAAAGCTACGCCTTTGGCGGCCACGAAATGTTAAATGGTATACAGTCATGTAAGCTCTCGGTTGATATTTCATACAACCAACCCCACTACGCCTCATACTCCCACCACCACACCTCATCATAACTCATCATGCGTCTTCTCTGCCTCAGAACGTCCACTGTCCTTTTCGAGGTCAACGCCATGCTTGCCGCGCAACTTCTGCCACACGCCCCAGAACTCATCTTCCACCGCCTTGTCCATCTGGTCCGGCAGGATCACGGAGTACTCGACGTACAGGTTGCCAAAATCGTGAGTGTGGTAGACGCTGTCGCCATCCTCGTGCCACCTAGGCATGCCCTCGCCAGTGACCGTCTCGACGTGGCCTGGCTGTATCACCTGGCCGCGCTCACGGCCCAGGCGCACGACGTGCTTATCCAGGTGCGTGAGGTTGCGCGTCCAGTCGCCCATCCACGCCTCGCGTAGGGAAAGCACCTCGGTCCAGTATAAATCGTCACCCTTGCGTCGGAAGAAGGCGCCGTCGACACGGTCCGGGTTGTCGCGCTCCAGATCGGGTGCCTTCTCCGACAGTGTAACGATAAGGTCGCCTGCGACCCAGTCGGGGCTCTCGTCGGCCTCGTTCTCGTAGACGACTCGCGAGTCGCGGCCGGCGCCACGCTCGATGTTGAGCGTGACGGTTGTGGGCTTCTTCTCGACGCGCTGGCCGTTACACGTGGGGCACTTGTGCTTGATGGTCTTGCCGCGGCCGCCGCACGCATCGCAGCGCATCTGCATCTGCTGGAACATGCCAGGGGCGAGCTGTTGCTTGACGATGCGGACACCGTGGCCGCCGCAAGTCCCGCAGGTCTCGACCTGACCGTCGGCGCTTCCGCTGCCCTCGCACTGTTCGCAGATGTGTTGTTTGTTCCACTGGAACTCGGTGGTGGCGCCGTTGTAGAAGTCGCGGAGGGAGATCTCGACGCGCACCTCGACGTTGTGACCGCGGGGCTCGCCGGAGCCACGGCCAAAGTGTCCATGGCCGCCGAAAAAGCGACTGAAGAGGTCGAAGGGGTCGTGCCCACCTCTGTTGCCTCCGCCGTTCTTGTGATTCTTGACGGCCTCGTGGCCGTGGCGGTCGTATATCCTCCGGGTTTCGGCGTCGCTTAGAACATCGTAGGCTTCAGAGACTTCGACGAACTTGTCGTGCGCGGTGTCATCGCCACTGGAAGGGAGAGGTTAGTAAGGTCAAGTTGGTGTTTGGGGGACACATGGCGTAGAGGGGCTTACGGATTCTTATCTGGGTGGAATTTCTTAGAAAGCTTGCGGTATGCCGACTTTAATTCCTTGTCTGAGGCCTTCTTATCAACACCGAGAATCTGGTTTCTTGTCAGTTACAGGCCATGCAGAGTCGTGGGCAGAGGCAAAGTGGACAGACCTTGTAGTAGTCCTCGGCGCAAAGAGCCAGCTGGAGGCAGGCCAGCAGTAAAAAGATGACGGCTCCGCGCAACAGCATTGCACCACGGTGCCCAAATATTGGGACTTGGGGACCGACAAGAGAAAACACAGAACCTGGCGACCAGAATCGTCAAACCAGCGGAATTCCAAAGGGCTTGTGGAGGAAGATGAGTTGGACTGGGGAGCGATCAATGGACCAGCGTGTTAACATGAATGTACACCTATTCCGTACCTGGCGTTCGAGCAATGCACACCTTATCGTCGAGAGTAACCCTGCAGGTGGGCCCTTATCGGGAGCTTGTCAGTGGCTGCCGGACTAATCGTCGGATTATCTTTCCAAATTTCTGGGACGTCAACCAGGCGACTGCGTCGTAGGCCGAATTGGGGCTGAGAGTAGGTTGCCTAGCTGTCGATCAAGCTCTCGACTCACGACTGGTATTTGTTTTCGGCTCCGGATATCAGTTTGGCAAACCTCTTCTTGCTCCATTTCGACCCGGGCACAAACACGTCCACCATGAGCTCCAAAAAGTACGCCTTTCTGCCTATGGGCGAGGATGAGGTGGGGCCTCAGAAAGTCGCAAAGGAGAAGAAGCACAAGCACCGACATCGCGACCAAGACGACAAATCCTCTTCCCGACATTCAAAGTCACGTCGCGATCGCAGTCGCAGTCGCGACAGGTCTCCACCCAGAGGATCATCCTACAACAACAACAACAACAACAACCCGAAGCAGTATCGCCGACGCGATGGCGCCCCTGACGACGACAGATGGGGCGACGAGGAGCCACCATCCGACGACCCAGACGAGGAGAACGAGCGCGAGTTTGAAGAGTCAGCAAGCAAGAGGGTGAAGCTAAGCCACGATGAACCGAAAGACGAGGACTTATCCGACGGGGCGAAGGAGGAGCTAGAGCGTCGCAAGGACATTGAGGAGCGAGAAGCGTTTGCGAAGCGACTAAATGAGAAGGACAAGGGACGGTCAAAGAAAAACGACAAGGATGGCGAGTCATCGTCACGACGAAAGCTTGCGGAGGATGCCGAGGCCAGAAACCAGGCTCTGCCCGACATTCGAGAGAGGTCGCGACAGGAATATCTCAAAAAGCGAGAGGCAGAGCGCTTGGCTCTGCTGAGGAAGCAGGTCTCCGAAGAGACTGCTGAACTTAGGAGCGGCGTCAGGCTGTCTGAGATGGAAAAGGCCGAGTTTGCGAAGAACCGAGAGATTCTACGCTTGGCCGAGGAGCGCCTAAAGATCGACGACCACCGTGACGGCTACGTGATGCCTGAGGATTATATCACCGAGAAGGGAAAACTGGACAGGAAAAAGAAGGAAGAAGCGCTCTACAAGCGTTATGTCGAGAAGGACGAATACGGCCAAGAGAAGTTTGTCACGGAACACGAGGAATGGGAACGAGAACAGGCCTCGAAAGCAAAGGCCCAGATCCAGCGCACCGAGAGGGAAAACGATGACTACGACTACGTTCTCGACGACGCCCAATATATCCAATGGAATCTGGATTCCCGACTGGCGGGTGACGACCAAAAATTGACCAAGGAACAGAAATTCCTAGCAGCCCAGATTGATGCTGCAGAGAAGAAGGCATTGTCCATTCAAGAAACGAGGAAGAGCTTGCCGATATACCAGTATCGAGACGACTTCCTGGCTGCGCTAGAGCAGTATCAGGTCTTGGTCATTGTCGGCGAGACTGGTAGCGGAAAAACGACACAGCTCCCGCAATATCTTCATGAAGCCGGTTACACCAAGAATGGTATGAAGGTGGGATGCACGCAGCCTCGACGAGTCGCGGCCATGAGTGTGGCGGCTCGTGTTGCGGATGAAGTGGGTGTCAAGGTTGGAAACGAAGTCGGCTACACGATTCGTTTCGAGGACTGCACATCAGACAAGACGGTCATGAAGTACATGACTGACGGCATGTTGCTGCGAGAGTTCATGACAGAGCCAGACCTGTCAGGATATTCCGCTATCATGATCGACGAAGCCCACGAACGGACAGTGCATACAGATATTTTGCTTGCCCTGGTCAAGGATCTGTCCCGCGAGCGACCGGAACTCAAGTTGCTGATCTCATCAGCGACCATGAACGCCGAGAAGTTTGCACAATACTTTGACGATGCGCCCATCTTCAACATCCCTGGCCGACGATACCCTGTGGACATTTACTATACGCCAGCTCCGGAGGCAAACTACCTGGCCGCGGCCATCACCACGACATTCCAAATTCACACAACCCAGGGCAAGGGCGACATTCTTATCTTCTTGACCGGACAAGATGAGATTGAGGCGGCGGAACTGGAGATTTCTGAGACGGCCAAGAAACTCGGCAGCCGCATTAAAGAACTGGTCATTTGTCCCATTTATGCCAACTTGCCGTCTGAGCTCCAGTCCAAGATCTTCGAGCCCACGCCAAACGGTGCTCGTAAGGTCGTCCTGGCCACCAACATTGCCGAGACGAGTTTGACCATCGACGGTATTGTCTACGTCATTGATCCTGGCTACGTGAAGGAGAACGTGTATAACCCGGCGACTGGCATGTCTAACCTAGTTGTGGTGCCTTGCTCCCGAGCATCTGCCAACCAACGTAGTGGTCGAGCTGGTCGTGTTGGCCCTGGAAAGTGCTTCCGGCTATACACCAAGTTCGCCTACATGAACGAGATGGACGAGTCGACGACGCCGGAAATCCAGCGCACCAACCTGAATGGAGTGGTGCTGCAGCTCAAGTCGCTCGGAATCAACGAGCTGCTCGACTTTGAGTTTATGGACCCGCCACCGACGGAAGCGCTCATCGGCGCGCTGAACCAGCTCTTTGCTCTCCAGGCGTTGAACCACAAGGGCGAAATGACCAAGCTGGGTCGCCAGATGGCCGAATTTCCAACAGACCCTATGCTTGCCAAGGCTGTTCTTGCAGCAGACAAGGAAAAGTGCGTGGAAGAGGTCCTCTCCATCGTTTCCATGCTTGGCGAAGGTTCTGCGCTCTTCTTCCGACCCAAGGACAAGAAGATCCACGCAGACAGCGCCCGTAACCGGTTCACCATCAAGGACGGAGGCGATCATCTCACGTTGCTCAACGTGTGGAATCAGTGGGTGGACAGCGACTTCTCCCCGGTCTGGGCCCGCGAGAACTTCCTGCAGCAGCGGTCCCTAACCCGAGCGCGCGATGTCCGAGACCAGCTGGCCAAGCTCTGTGAGCGAGTCGAGGTGGCGCCGTCGACGTGCGGAGCATCCAACGTCCGTCCTATCAAGCGAGCCATCACGGCCGGCTTCTTCCCCAACGCGGCACGTCTGCAGAAGAGCGGCGACAGCTACAGGACGGTCAAGAACAACACGACGGTGTGGATCCACCCCAGCAGCGTGCTGATGGCGATAGACCCGCCGGAGAAGATGGTGGTGTACTTTGAGCTGGTGCAGACGACCAAGGAGTACATGCGCAGCGTAATGCCCATCGAGCCAGTGTGGCTGGCGGAGCTGGCGCCTCATTTCCACAAGAAGAAGGACGTTGAGGAGATGGAAGAGAAGAAGATGCCGAAGCGCAGGTGAAAAGAAATGGACTCGCTCCTCCCGCCTCGAGGCGTATGTATTAGACTGAAGCACTATCTATGTAAACAAATCTCTGGTATCCTAGTCCCAATCAAGCAGCAGTTTCAGCAGTTTCTTCGGCGTCGGAAACCCATTCATATAAAATATCCGTTCGCATGGTGTACTTGGTCCCCTCTATTACCTTGGCGCCCTCATGGAAGAGTCCCTTGTGCTGGAAGATGAGAACGCTTCCCATCTTGGGGTTGACATCGACTCTCTTGTCGAGCCTCCTGTGGAGAAACGAGGTCGCGCCGCCCTTGAGATCGGAGTTTGCGTCATTCACGACTGAGTCGTTCAGGTAGAGATGCACAGTGTAGTGGGTTTGGTACTCCCTCTTGCCGTCCTCGTACCAGTATGGGCCATCACAGTGGGCTATGTGAAGCGGTTAGATGTTGGATGTGATGTGTGCAGGCTTGTAGACGACTTACGCTTGAAGTACTGTCCCGGAGAGTACTTGAGGAACCGCATCCGCTCGTTGTAACGCCGGAACTCCCATTTACCGCCGCCCATCGGAGGTTGAGGCGGCACCTCAGCCAGTAGCTCACGGAGGCCATCGGACAGGGCACAGCGCTCCCAGAGACGATCCACAACGGTCTGCTGGTTCCAGATGATCCTGTCGCTCTCACGGTAGCCCGGCGCGGGCGCTTCCCAACCCGGGCCCAGGCTCACCAGCGCCGGTCTCCAAGCGGACTCGCCCTCCTCTCTCGGCACCGAGTCCTCGGCCAAGGAGAGGAGCTGCCTGCATTCTTCGGCGGAGAGGACGTTCTCGAGGACGAGGGCGGTGCGGCCCTCGTTCTCCGGGAGCGGCGACGAGGCCCAGTCGACGTGTGTGGCTGTGACGGGGATGGCTGGCGGCGATGTGAGGAAGTCGTCGGGGATGGCGACATCGTTGTGGGTGTATTTGATCTGGACGGGGGCTTTGCTCTGAGGCATCGTGGCCGCTTTGACGGAGAAGAAGGAGGGCTTGGGGGAGGAGGAGAAGCGGAGTTTGGAGACGAGGTTGGATAACATG
Organism: Neonectria neomacrospora; assembly: GCA_013756995.1. NCBI lineage: Eukaryota > Fungi > Ascomycota > Sordariomycetes > Hypocreales > Nectriaceae > Neonectria > Neonectria neomacrospora. The sequence goes on from JABSTB010000428.1 coordinate 11,377, forward strand.
ATGGTGGTGGTGGTGTTGGATAGGAGCTTGCTTGGCTGTTTGATGGCTGCTCTTGAGGGTTGGTTTATATGGATACGGTACAGTAAGCCACGGTGTCAAGTCCCCGCCGAAGAACAAAATTAACAGAAACAATTGAGTCAACAAATGAGTCAATGGATGAAAAGAAGTAAAGAGGCCAGATAAATGACCCAAAGACCCGGGCTGTGATGTTTTTGCCGTTGCCTACAGCTTGTAACATGAATGCCTAAGCTAAGGTCGAGCGGGGCTTTTTCCGTCAGAGTGGCTCATCGTCCGCTCCGCCCCAGCCACGGCTTTGCAGCGTTTTGCCTCGTCGCAATTGGGAGTGGAATTGACCTGAGGCATCATAACGGTTGAATTCTTCGTGTCGAGCTTCCATCGGGTGGTTGGTATTTGATGCGCAGGGTATTGTATGGGCTGCGTGTTGGCGGCGGTGCACTAGACATGAAAGGAAACATGAGATTGATAAATAAATCAACTAAAAGATCACTAGGGGAATTTCAATCGCTTGGTATTGGATCATGTGCTATTGTACATAATGCCTTGTGTGAGGACCGTTGTTTATTCTCGACTGGGATCGTCATCCATCGATGGGAGATTGAATGAGGAATAGACGGCCCCATGAACGAATATGCAGTGCGATAGCCATGCTGTAAGCCATTGGATTGCTTCACGGGCATGCCGACAGAGAACGCAACTCTGTCTCAGAGAGGAATTTCGGAGTTAGCCTTGGCGCGATAGTGGAACAGGCGATGGATGTCCTTCTAGGCACCAATATTTCCCGTTTGACAGAACTGCCTAAATCAGCGAACCTTAGACCTCATCCGCCGTAGGGCAGACTAGGCTTGCCAAGAACGGGAGGTTGCCCTTGGCGCGCAGGGAATGGCTGCGGGTCCCCGAAAGTAGCCTCAACGACGAAGGAGTGTATATCGGATCCCGGCTGGGCGACAAGCGAGGAAAAGGAACGGTAGCGAGGGGATCATGGTGATCTTTATTCTTATGGAAATGGTGCAAGAAACCCGAGAGATGGCGAATTCCATGGGGCTCGGTATATATCCAGGGATCGCATCCATTCAACGTGACAAATTGCCCCCTTCTAGACCCCTTTGACCCAAGCCCCAAGTCAGCAAGTGTGTCACGAACCAAGAGCCCGGCAGCGAAAACTGAGCATCGGGGCAGCTCCTTGAAGCCATCGCGTCATCCGGCCGGACTAAAGCAGGGATTACGGCATGGGCGAGCCGGCTATCCATGTCGCGGTGGTGGGCCGCCCGCTGCGACGTTACTCTTGAGTGCTCTCACCCAAAATCTTCCCAGAAACGACACTGGAAAGGATAGAGTGACACTGGATTATCTACACCCCTAATATCCCTAACAACCACATACAAATACCAATGCTAGCTATCTGTCAGTCCTATCCCTAACACCTAATCCTAACTACTAACCCTAATTATTTTAACTCTATTCCCTAGCCCTAATTATTAATATCTTCTCATTTTTCTATCAATACTTTTCTTTAATTAATAAAGAAAAAGATACTAGATTCTGGGCTGTTAGTGCAGATGCTACTGTGGATCTCGAAGAGTGGACATGTGCAGAGCAGGCAAATCCTACTAGAAAAACTGCTGATCCCTGCGCTGCCTCTACCGGGCGGCTTTAAACTGCTCACCTTCCACCTTCGTCTCTAGCGTCCAGCTGTGCGCCCACGCTCCTGGGACCAAGTCTCAGTCTTAGACAGCAGCACGGCCTGCTATACGACGCCGCGACAGCATGTTACCTAACAGGCCTGTCGGTGTATCCAGAATCCGGGGTTTGGTGGGCTTGCCGTCGAGCACGCAATACCTCGTGCTTTGGTGGTTTTCGGCCCGTATATGTAGAATGGCAGCCTCGACAAATTCAATTGCTGTCAAAGGCCCAAGCAATCAATTGGAGGCATCTTCAGTCCTTCTTCATCTCTCTATTGCCTGTACTTTGTAGCCATCCAACGTGTATTCCTCCTCCGGGGGCGTTCCAAATACCATGGCGTACAACAACTCCACGACCCTCGACTCCAAAGAGGCCGGCCAATCTCCGTACGATGAGCCCGAACGATTCAACTCCGGGGATCCTCACGCCCGCGGCCCTACGCAATCGGATCTCCTGCGCCGCGCCCTCTCGGCTCGCCAGGTGCAGATGATTGCCATCGGCGGCACGATTGGTACTGGCTTATTCCTGGGAACCGGCAAGTCGCTGGCTACCGGCGGACCGGCGTCCATCTTGATCGCCTACACCATCGTCGGCGCTATTGTTTTCACGACAATGCTTGCTCTCGGAGAAATGGCGGCATTCATTCCCGTAGCTGGCAGCTTCTGCACGTTTGCTGGGTAAGATACAGACAGATCTTGGCGCAGTTGGTGTTGTGGCTAACCGCCGGCTTAGACGCTTCGTCGACGATGCGTTTGGCTTCGCGCTAACCTGGAACTACTGGTTCAACGACGCAGTCTCCACGGCTTCAGATCTCGTGGCGCTGCAGCTTCTTCTGCAGTATTGGACCGACAACTTCCCGGGCTGGGCTCTGAGCTTGATCTTCTGGTTCGTCTTGATCGCTGCCAACATCATCACCGTGAGAGCGTACGGCGAGGTAAGCCTTTACTACTAACCTTAAACCCCCTGCCTAATCCTAAGCCCTCAGTCTCTAAGCCCTAAGGCTGTATTCCTGCTGCGCATTTATGCTGACTTGTTCCAAACATAGCTCGAGTACTGGCTGAGTCTCCTAAAAGTCATCACTATCGTCGTAAGTGCTCCATTTCGGCTCCACAATACCCGCGCTAACCCACCCTTCCTCGCAGGTCTTCATCGTCATGGGCATTGTTGTCAACTGCGGCGGAAATAGCGAGGGCCGCTACATCGGAGGCCAATACTGGCATCTCCCCGATGCTCCCTTTGTCGGGGGCATTGGTGGCTTTGCATCCGTCTTTGTTACCGCCTCCTTCGCTTGTAAGTCATCTGCTCCTCACCGCAATTGCTTTGTTGATACTAACTGCGTATAGACGGTGGCACGGAGAGTATCGCTATCACGGCTGGTGAGACGATGAATCCCACCAAAAACATTCCTCGAGTTGTCAAGAACGTGTTTTGGCGAATCATCCTGTTCTAGTACGTCTCTTTCAACCCTTGCAACTAGGCCTCCTCACTAACACGCAATAGTCTCCTCTCTGTTCTTCTCATCGGCCTCAACGTCCCGTACAACTACCCCGACCTCGACTCCAAGGAGACTCGCACCTCCCCCTTTACCCTCGTCTTCGAGATGACCGGAGCACACGCCGCAGGTAGTGTCATTAACGCCGTCATCATGACGAGCGTCCTTTCCGCCGGCAACCACGCCCTATTTGCAGGCGCGAGGCTTATGTACACGCTCGCGATGGAGGGTCACGCGCCCAAGGTCTTTGGAAAGCTGAACAGGAACCAAGTGCCCTGGGTCGCAGTCCTAGCGACGAGCTTAATCTCCGGTCTTTGCTTTGGATCGAGCTTCATCGGTGCTGGTCAGCTGTGGACATGGCTACAAAAGTACGCAATCACCATCACCCCGAAATACACCCCTTTTAGATCGTGCTAACCCCACCTCAGCATTGTCGGCGTATCCAACCAGCTGAGCTGGATCGCCATTGGAATTACGTCCATCCGCTTCCGTTCCGCCCTCGCCCTCCAAGGCAAGACGCATCTCCTCCCCTTCAAGAACTGGACGTACCCGTACGGTCCTTGGTTCTGCGTCATCCTGAACAGCTTCCTCGTGCTCGTCCAAGGCTGGAGTTGTTTCAGCCCCAAGTTCGACGGTGTCAGCTTTGTCAGCTTCTACATTGAGCTGCCGGTCATGCTGATCATGTATGTCGCGTGGAAGTTTCTCAAGAAGACGAAGACGGTTACACTGGCTGAGATGGATCTGGAGACTGATACTTACACGGCTGATGAGAAGGTGATTGAAGAGACGGGCTGGAAAGCAAAGGTCAAGAGGGTGGTGACCTGGGTATTCTAAGGGGCAAATATCAGGTCTGTAGATGAAAGCAGGATGACTGCACAGTCAAGTTTAACGTTGTTCTAATATTGCGTCAATAATATCGTTTCTCTATTCTACAGTCTCACTGGAAAGGGGGATTCTCGTCACTGACAGCGAAATATACATGATGTGCATTTATGGGAGAATTTTTAAACCATCGTCTATCAAATCAGGACAATCTAAGTCTTCGTACCCAGGACTACCTCAAAACGACCCACCATGCTCTCACTAGTACCGATCATCTTGGTATTCTTCGGGAATCTCCGGCCAATGATCCACCCCATCCTGAATCACCATCATCATGCCTCCCAGCATATGGTTATTGATGTGACAGTGCAGGAGCCACGCACCGGGGTTGGTGGCATGATACCTCACCACAACCCAGCTGACGTCGTCGGTAGCTGGCAATGAAGCGAAAGCGTCCCGGCGAGGCGGGTTAACCAGGTTGAACTGGTCCGGAATCTCCTTGATGGCCTCCTCGACTGAGGCCCACTTGAACGCGCCGTTCCCGGATCCGATCTGATACATCTTCGTGCCGTGCTTGTGGATCGGATGCGGTGGCTGGGGAAACACGGACGCGAAGAAGACTAAATCGACCCAGGTGTTCAACTTGGTCGAGATGGTGACGTTGTTGTGCGCGTCTGGATCCGGGTGGAAGAGCGTCGGCAGCCCTGAGTCCAGGCTGATGGGCATCAGACGCGTGCTGTTCAGTGCCCAGAGGTACGACGACCCGTCGGGTTTCATGCTCAGGTGGAACAGCGCATCCGCGGTCTCGGAGATGGGAGCCGGGGGAAAAGGATACGCAATGTTCTGATTGAAGAAGACGACATCTTTCGACAACGGCACGCCCACCAGACTGATATAAGGATCGGATTCTTTGTCTCCGCCCTCACCCGGAATAGACAGGATTGCATGCCCGGTGATCATCTGAAGCGCGGTGGCGGAGTTGAAGCGGATCTTGAAGTCGCCTGTCTTGTCCAGCTTCACCATGACAGAGTACCTGTCGCCGTTGGTGACGACAATGGCTTGGACCTTCTGCGGCTCGATGTAGGAACCGTCCATGGCGTATACCCACATATCATGTTCATCGATGGAGAAAACTCCAGTGGCGAAGTTGATGGCCCCTACGATGTCGATAGCGATCCACTCATCGTCGTCGCATGATGGCCCAATTACCTCGACTGTGCCTTTGGTCTCTTCGCAGCCAGAGAAGACGCCGGGAAGCAAGGCGCTCTCGTCACCCTCGCCTCCTCCGAGTGCGATCAGTACCGAAGCCGGAATGCAACTGGAGATAGTTAGTAAGCACCATGCCATATCACGAAGACATGTAACTTACGCTTTATCGGTCATGGCCGCACCAGGCACTAGTCCCAGGAACGTCTCCTGGTCCTTGCTCAGGTTCGCTGTGACCTCGCTTTCCGACAGACACTGCACACTGCCCTTTCCGTTGAAGAGGATGGAGTCGTAGCACGAGTCCTCGAACCCGGCAGCGAGAGTCATGTCCCACTTGGCATCCGAGGTGAGATGTGTAAAGTCGGCGATGACGAGGGGCACGACGTTGCGCTCGGCCTCCTCCATGGCTTGTCTTGCGTGAGAGTCTTCCGAGATGAGGTGGAAGGGGTTCGGATCGCCGGGGCGCGGATTGATGACGATGGCGCCGTACATTCCATCTTCGATCTGGCCGCGGAAGTGGGCGTGGTACCAGTAGCTTCCGTACTGGGTGGCCCTGAATTTGTAAGTGAAGCTGCAGTCGGGTTCGATAGGGTGTTGAGTGACTCCAGGGACTCCGTCCGACCACGGAGTTCCGAGCATCTCGATACCTGCTACCGTTAGAAATGGATTCAAATGGAGAGAGCACTGGAGGGCGTACCATGAAAGTGCACTGTGGTGTTGTGGGGTGAATAGTTGTGAACGTTGACGACAACCCAGTCATCCTGATCAATATTCAAGACTGGGCCGGGTGAATGACCATTGACCAACAGCATGTGCCTTGAGTAGCCATCTGGAGCGTACTCTTCCCAAGTCACGCTGAAGTCGAACTCTTTGGTCTTTCCGTAATGATTCTTTCCGGAACCATCCTTTCCTCCATGGCCCTTCTCCTCATGGTCCTTGTCAGAATGGCCCTTGTCGGAATGGCTCTTGCCAGAATAATTTCCTTTTGGGGTATAAGAGACCCCGACCACAGAAGTGAGAAGAAGGGAAAACAAAACACTGCGGAAGAAGGGAATCATGTTGAAGAGTAAGCCAAGAAAAAGAAGACTACTGCACAATGCGGTAGAGTGAGTTGAAGGTGTTACAGCGCCATGCAATATCTGCCTCTACTGTCCACACTGGCCTGTCAAGCTGCTAGAGACCGAGGCGTTGCCCTAGATAATATACTCTACAAAAAATAGCTTGCCTTTGTGGCTGTTGATACTTCTCCGCAGACATGTGCAGTTGGGCGAAGTTGCGCTCGACGACGATGGCAACGCACCAAGCTCGCAGCATGCATGCATCGTCTACAGGGGGACTCAGCCCAATGCCAACCAAGCAACAAAGCCAGTCTTCTCATCGCCCAAGCCGGCGGCCGATTTCCAAAGAGCAGGAAGTTACTTCACGGGGCTGAACAAGGCCACGGCTTGGACGAAGTCTCGTCCCACCTCGTGAATTGGGTCAGCACTAGGGCCTCTGAGCTGATGCTGTTGGTGATCACCCAGCCTCAGCAACGCTGCTTAGCGAAGAGGTTATTGGGTAGCTTGGGAAGTGAGATGAAGGCTTAGGTGAGCCGGCATATAGTGTACGTACCGCGCCTCACCGGATGTATACTACTTGTGTACCTCACCGCACGTTGAATCCGACCTGAACTACACAAGGCGAGCTTGATGAGGTATCACGAGGCAGTATAAGAGTGGCAGCGGAAACTTCCAAGCCATGGGTTTTGTCCAACGTCGTATTAAAGAACTTTTCAATATCAAAAATAAAACTGGAATATCGGCAGAGCCTTGTTGAGGCTCTGGATTCCCAGCTGACGCTGGCCAGCAGGTGGGTTAGCCATGCATGGGACGTTTGTGTCAGCGATGATCTGTCCGACATTAGCCCGCGAACTGAGCCAAGAGCAGTGCCTTAGACTGGATCAGGCTGAGAAAACAAAAGCGCCGTCAAACTGAATCACACGAAGAGAAGAGGCGTTGGCCAAGGACTGTGTTGGTGATGATGACTGGGTAAGGTGGGATTATGGATGTAACCACCACAGGCACGGCCACGGGTAAGTACAGGATTGGACGTCACGCTGCCACGCATTATCAAGAGAAACTATTTCCAGAACATGGCTTCAGTGCAGCATGCAAGCGGCACTACCGTGTTGCACCGCATGTAGGGTCCAGATTGCAGCCTGGGAATCCCGCGCGGGAATGACATCACGGGCCGACGTTGGACGGAAACGTCGGCTCCGAAATCTTTCAACGCGAGAGGAGTGTGATGCAAATGAGCTGAAACCATAGGCCAGTCGACTTGAACGTGAAGTCAAAGTCGGATCATCATTTTAGTGCAGGTAAGCAGAGCAAGCATGCGACATTGACGGTGCACTTCGTGTTGAGGAACAAAGGGGATTGGATGCCTTCCAACGTCTGCATAAGAACTGGACAGACTCTAGTAGTCTAAGACAGACACATCCTAGTGCTCATCTGTGCGTTGTTGGAACCTCAAATGACCGTCCATTGAAGCAAAATCGCCCCCAAGCCTGGCTGAGGAAAGGATCCATGGCTGCTTAGGATGTTAGATGCACATGAGAATGCTGAATAGCAACCAATACAAGGGTAGAATTTTCGGACCCGACATACCGGATTAAGGCTGATTCCGTGCCCTAAGAGCTCTTGGTGTTGTCATGGGGTGTACGTGAGATCTTAGATAGATACGACTAGTCCTCAGTCGCCTAGAGGTGCTCGCTTATAATGCTGACAGTCTTCTTGATAGGGTGTCATTTAGAATGCTGACAGAGAGTGTGAGTGGGAGATGCTGTTAATTGTCACAGCTAAGTGTATAGGATTACAGGTAAGCGGCCGAAGAGCTCGACAGGGTCTAGGGCGTGATATCTCCAGGCCACAGCTTCCCGATCATGAGGATGAGGATGAGCCATCACCACAGTCCTCAGGCTCTATCAATCATAAAAGATGACCGGTCTTTCACCTCAGTAGAAATTGGAAATTCGTTCTCCCTCGTGGTGTAGCGGTATTGGCCTCAGGCAAGTCATACTGTTTCCCTGAAAGTGAGCACACCTGGCTCGGAGTTTATAGAGCCCTTCGACTTCGGTCCGCCGGGGAACTTTGAATCTTTGCGCTGCTGTGGCTTGATTTGCTGTTTGCAATGCTCTGTCTTCGTGCTGGAATCGCTGGCGTGTAAAACTTTGGACCGACCAAAGAATCTCAGGAACCTAGCTAGCTTGTTAGTGTCTAGAACCCGTTGGCCCTATTTATTGAAGCGATGCAGATGAGATAAGGTTAATCACCACTCTTTTGCTGATTTTGGGGGCTGGTTGTTGACGCGATGCGACGAAGATGCATGGTCGCGACTGTTTGTGGAAAGAGCAAGGCGAGGCTCTTGTGTTATCTAGGGGCTTGATTGATCTGTTGGAGCTTGCGTAAGCGTGCTAAGGGAAATCTGGATGACTATGGGCTGGTAAATGAGGAATGTGATGCTATGAGAGAGATGAGGGCACTGGTGATGCACCGAGAAGGTGAGGTGAGAAAGCGGAAGGTAGGTTGTGGGGTTCTCACTCCTGTCCAAGTCGCCAGCGGCGCCAATATACACTATCGATTTGGCTTCATGACTCACCTACTGCCTGTAGCTACGGTAAACTCCTAAAGTTTGACTTCATGATGTTCATTAATACTGTCATATGTGCAGCAGTTAAACGTCATCTCTTGATCTCAATCACTCGATATAATCAGCAGCGTACTGAGCAACAGTCTTCACACGGCAGCTCATGCTATCCGACTAGATAATTTCAAAAGTGCGTTGTTCACTAGGTGGGAGGTGGTGATATTGGAACCAAGTTCGCATAGTGCTCAAAAACTTCCCACAATCCCCTTTTCCAGCTAAGACCCCACTGATAATCAGCTTACTTGTCTCTTCGGGTCCTGTAGCCTCGCTAGCTCTAGAAGTAGCCGGTAAGTATATATGCGCAGATCATCTTCTCGAAACGCCTCAGAAAACCACCTCCGGCCCTGCTCTGCGATCTCTTCAGCGTGTCCTTTTCCGGTTTCTGTTGACATGAGATAAAAGACAAGCCCTGGAACCTCCTCCATGCTTTGGCTAACTGGAATATAGTGAACCCAAGGAACTAGACGGTCATCATGCCATTCTCGAAAAATTGTCTGCTTTATCGGAAGTGATTTTGAAGCCAGCAGCTTATAATAGCGGCCACTAATACCGTTTCCATCAATATCGAATACCAGTCGTGATCGAAGAGCTTCGTCCTTGTCTGCCCAAGTTTTAGTGTTGAAGTAAGCATCTTGGTCCCTACAGGATTTCCTCTGACACTGAAATATCCTGGTGAAGGCAACGTCAAATAGTCTGCTATTTAGGAATGATGATTCCACATGGCTGACTTCACCCTCCTCTTCTCGCAAGTAATGATGCCGCTGTCGTCCTAGATTTTGTGCCAATTTCACAAACCGCTGTCTGTGGTAATACTGCCACTGGTCGTCTCGAGCAAAGCCGCTAGTGGTGGAGCCAGCCCAGTATAGATTGTTTCGCTTCTGATCCCATTCAATGTCATATGTACCATCATATTGAAACTCTGCCTCAGTATAGGCAGGGCTTGGAAATAATATGTCGCCCATTGTTGAAGGTGAACCCGTTGATAGTATTGGCACCAACCCTTCAATCAAACTAAAGGACGTAGGGCTCATGAAGAGGCCATGAATAGAGTCGTACTCGGGGTGTTGACAGAGGTCCATAGTCGAAGAGATGTCTGTGACGAAAGGCAGACCAAACGTTTCGATTGTGTGTTTGGCCCTGCGTCTGTTGCTTGGCTGAGTCGCGCAGAATTTCGTAATCGCTTTCCAAGTCGACCGGCTTGACATGTTGGTCACATTGAATAGCTCGATGCTCTGGGAGTCCGTTTCTTTCGGTGATGGCGGTGGAACCAGTACTCTTGGTTCATCGATGTGATTCACAAGAAACTGGACGTCGGGAAGTATTCCTCGTAGATCTCCCAATAGGCTGTTGAATAAGAGTTCAATGTGCCTGTCGAATTTGCAATAAGGATGGCTGCAATGGGTTTTGGCGCTATTACCAGAAAATGCACAATTCCATAGGTCTATGTTCGGCGCATTTTGAATATGACCCATTGTTTCGAGAACCTCTTTGCCACTCAGTCTCCAAAATGGTGAGATTGCATCGTAGATAACGTCGAATTCATCGATAAGAGTTGAATTGTGCGATACCGTAAACTCGTACCAACCCTCATAACCGGCTGGTGGCTCCATACCATATCTGCGTTGATATTCATCATAAGCAGCTGGGTAATTTTTGGACTGCTTTTGCAATAGGCCTTCAAAGTCCCTCCTAGCGCTACGAATCAGAGCTTCAACAGGGTGGTCCAGAGAGTGGAAACTCGGTGCAGATGCGATTCTGATCGTAAGGACGTTGAACAGGTATGGGGTGAGAGAGATGAGAAAAAGAGCCCACAGCGTTGATCTAGCCTTCGCTTGCTTTGGGAGTGTGTCAATGACCTGGCCGAGGGAAAGGAAAGAAGACACAACGTGCGACAAGGCTTGAGCTCCTGAAGGTTGCGCGAATGGATTGCGAGTGGACATAATGCCGAATGTCCCTAACATAGTGGCAATATACCAAGAAGAGTATCGAGCCTGGTAAATCGGTCAGTAAGTCGCCTTCATTGTCTCATTAGTGAAGCGCCAACGCACTGTTCGAGTAGTGCAAACCCAAGTTAAAGCTTTCGCTAAACTCAATGACAACGTGGATGTCACATTTTCTCGAGGGAAATCGAATAACATAGTGCGTACGCAAAGTATAACGACTAAGATGACCAAGACGCGGAATGAGAGAGGAATAATCGAGTCCTCGATACTTATATGGGGAAGGAGCCGAGGGCTCTTGGCAGTTCTTGGTAGGAGAGCGATATAGACGACTAGCAAAGCAGCCACTGGATAAGTCGATAAGGCAGATCCTCGGAGATTCCAACTGAATAAGGTCATAGTAGCGAACGAGGCAGTCAAGGCTGTACCCCAGATTGTGTTGACAAGAGGAGAGAAGAACCAGGAACCGGAGTCCCTCCACATACAAATCTTGGGCCCGAGATACCTCTGAGCTATCAGGAGTAGTGGGGTCAACGCTGGCTGATAGAATTAGCTTAAAGAACCCCTTTATTATCGAGCGTGAGCTGCCTACTAAGAACCCAACCGTGTTGCTCTCTGCCTTAAAAACGCAGGAGGTAGCAACGCCTACAGCAACTATCCACAATGATCGTGAAGATAGAGATTGTATCAGGGGGTTGCTAGAGGGAATTGATCTTGGGATTGTGTTCACGTCCGATCGTCTCGCAATCTTGAACATGATCGGCAGCAAGATCCAGCCTAGCACCTCCGAGCAGAATTCGGATTTTCTGGAGGACAGACATTGCACCAATACTGTGCAGAGTGATGCTGCCCCAGCTGACTTGGTGATTGGGTCGATGTTGGTAAATCGTGGTTTCCGCATGGTTAAACTTGATCCTTCTCTGACAGGGCTACCTCGCAGAGACTCTGCGAACTTGGGTTTTTACAATCAAGGTGCGAGAACGTTCGGTGGGTGTATGAATCCACAGATGGCTGTGGGGAAATTGTTCCCGCTGGACAGCAGGCCTGTCGAGGACCAATCACTCATGTTGTTGTTGGCTCTAAACGTATTGTCGTTGACTCTAAACGTATTGTCGTTGGCTCTAAACGTTTTGTTGTTGGCCCTAGACATGTGATGCAGGGTAGAATACGAGGTCTTTTGTTTCCTGATTATGGAACCATGGTTATCTGAGGGTGAAACCCCGATACAGAATCCCGTCTCATCCTCATTACCGAGACATTACATTCCGTGACATCGCAATGCCATTAGGCATACGGGTCATCTCTACCCTCGGGATACCCTCACTGATACGGATGATCACATGCTTTTAGTAGCTTACATGAGCAACTCGGATTCTATCGGTAGAAACCTCAATCTACAAGCCGTATTCTGCAGGTATTGTCCGTACTAGTTCAAGTCACAATACGAGATGCACTGGCGCTCTCAATCATCTACGAACGATGCGGTAGTCTGAAGGATCCACCTGAAGCTCAGGGGCAGGCCCGCGCAACAGTTCCGTTCGGACCGTCCCGCTCTGCTTATGCACCCTCCCGCTATTTACTTATATAACCTATAGATAGGTATGGCTGACTACCATTATATCCGTTAGCCTTGCTTAGATCTGGTAGGCATTAAACTCTTTTTGATTATGGTGTGGAAAGGAAAGTGCCACGAGAGACTGGAAGATTTCACTCTAGAATAGACTTATACTCTCTGACTATTGCTATGCCCACCTTTCAATCTTCACTCCAGCCATTATTTACACAACGTCATGGTGGCTCTGGCGCTAGTCGGCACCTCGATTCCGATGGGTCGTATTTCGAAACGTCTCCATTCTTCGTTACCTCTTCTTGATTTTCATTGCTTGGACAGTACTTACAACCTCCATCGTCCACGACCACATGCACATTGTGAGCTTGCACTGGAACAACGAGCGAGGCTTGGAACACTGGTGTTTTGGATCTAGTAAAGGCTTTCGGTCCCAGCAATGTGTTTGCGAGCGTATTCGAGAGCGGCAGTTGGGATCACTCTAAGAAAACCCCCGTGAGCTGGACAAGGCCCTCGGCACACTCGGAACAGCGCAGAATGTCATCCTGGACGAGACCACCCATATCGACGAAATCGCATCCCCGCCCCTAGAACCAAGAGGCAATTGGATCAAGACAGCACGTGGCCAAGTAAAGCTTCAGAGGATCCCATATCTTGCCCGGTTACAAAATACATATCTACAGCCCTTAAGAGATATGGCTAAAAGTGGGACAACGTTTGACTATGTTCTTTTCCTGAACGATGTTGCTTTTACTGTGCAGCCTTGTTCACCCCCCCTCGTTGTATCTCATGAGCTAATTCACTCTAGGTTACTGATGTACTGACTCTACTCAACACAAACGATGGCGACTACGTCGCGGCATGTTCGTTGGATTTCAGTCAATCACCACGATACTATGATACATTTGCGCTCAGAGATGCAGATGGACATAACATGCCACACAGACATGGCCCTACTTCCGATCGTCTAAGCCCAGTAAGGCTATAAAGCAAGGCAAGCCTGTGTCAGTTACAAGTTGTTGGAATGGTATGGGTATGTCTTCACCCCCTAAGATCTCAATTCAGCCCTTCTTCAGATCCGTATCTAATCACCTCAACCCTATTGGTTTTTTTTGCCCGCAGCAACATTTGCAGGCGACAATGCGATCACGTTCCGGGGGATTGACGATACTCTCGCTGCTATGCATCTTGAGGGTTCAGAGTGCTGCCTGATTTATGAAGATAATCCAGCATCAGCAACACAAGGCGTATACCTGAACCCCAATATCCGTGTTGGGTATAGTAGCCATGCGTACAATATAGTCCGCCCAGGTGGATCGTGGCTTACCCGATTCGATATCCTTACGGGTTTATGGAAGGACAGATTACCTAGGTGGTTTATAACACCTTGGTTCCACGATTGGATAGTATGGAGGCGGGTGTGTAAGTGGGAACAGCAAAACTCTGGTCGCAAGGATGGGACAACGTGCCTCATCAATGAGATGCAGGTCCTCGTTGCAAATGGCTGGGCACATGTATAGTCTGTGTCGGGCTTGGTCATGATCTCTCCCGTGACACCACCACAACACAAGTCTCGTCCGACACCGGGCAGTCTGGTGCAATAAAGCATGGTACCTTCGCGAGGAAACTGGACAGAAAATGAAGAAGACTCTCTGTGTTGTAATGTCATGATATGCAAGACCTGTGATGCCGATGCGGTCTGTTAAGTACGGGCTCCGGCAGCATAGGGTAATGCACTATTTAATACCCAATCCAGCCCCAAGGCTGAGTTCTATCACCAATGCCCAACGCCTAACTGATGCATAACCTTTTTGCCCGCGAAAGCCAGACATTTCCGTCTCAGGGACAAGAAATGATCCTAAAGCCGCACATATAGTGGCGCGGTCGGGGGTTCCTTTGCATTCCACTTCCTCAATGCGATTGTCACTCCGTGAATGCTGGTCTCCACGCCAAAGTCCACTTGAGTCCACAACGGGCGCAGCGCTTACTCGTCCCCAACGCCACTGCGTCGCAGCTAAGGATTCTCCAATCTCAAACCCCGGACAACGGCGGTTTCTTTGACGTGCGGCGTGACTCATCTCACGCGTCCGGCGCAATTCTGGCGCGAGGCTGGCGCGAACACACGTGCACAAGACGGCGCTGTCGGACAATTGGACTTTACTTTTGCCCGGAGCCGACGGGCATTGAAGGCGGTGCGGGCGGATTGTAGCCGGAAGGCCGCTTTACGCGGTGTGGCGGGCGTGGGCGGACGGGATAGGCCATGTTTGAGGTGAGGCTGAACACGTCCAAAGTACCGGCGTGAATGGAGCTGTACCTGTGAATCAAGACTCCATGTGAGGGGTAATGGTAATATTTAAGGGCATAGTCGATCTCGTCTTCAAGGTGCAATCCAAACCAACTCACTTTGACATCTCACGACAATCCAACACTACACTCTCAATCCCACCTTACAACACTCTTCCTCATCCAGACATCATGCCCTTCTCTCACATCGGACTCCCGGTCGGCGACCACTTTGCCGAGATGCGGGACTTCTACAAGGCCATCCTCAAGCCCCTCGGCTACGAGCTCGTGGTCGAGGCCCACGAGCCTCACTCATACTGCGGCTTCGGCATCAAGGGAGCCGGGCCCGACTTCTGGCTCGGCGGCGGCAAAGAGGACGGCCTGCAGAAGTACGACGGCAACTTGGAGAGCCGCGTCGCCCCCGTCCACATTGCTTTCGCCGGAAAGAGCCACGAGCATGTCAATGAGTGGTACGAGGTTGCCATGTAAGTTTGCGTCCTGAATGATTTTGAAGAATGCTGGTGCTGAAACTCAGGAATAGCAAGAGCGGTGCCACCGACAACGGAAAGCCGGGGCCCCGCGACCATTACATGAAGGGCTACTACGCCGCCTTTGTCCTCGACCCACTGGGCAACAACATCGAGATTGTCCACTTGACTTTCTAAGTCAAATCTTTTTGCTTTGGGGTATCAATTGCTAGTCTTGGGGGCCGATAATATCTCGGTGCTTGGGCCGACATGAGATCTCAATGGATCAATGTACGGACAATGGTGTAATTATGGAGTTGAAAATCTGACAGAATGGGCTGCGGGTGCAGCTGGGCGTGGCGTGTTGGTATACATATAGCTCCGATAACAATGACATGAATTGATCCCCAACTTGCAAATGCTTCCTCAACGATGAACAGGTACGTGCTTGGATATTTAAACGCGTGACGATTGGCATTAAGGGGCAGCGGATAGCCTAAGGTTGACCAGCCAGGTATGCCGGGTTTTCTGCTTCGAATGTTGCCCCGACTCGCAACAACGACCAGCCTATGATCTGAGGAGGGTAAGATAATCGACCAGCGGATGGGCTTCCTTCGCGCGTTGACCCCTCCCCATCGTCCGCTCCCTCGTTCTCCTCAAACCCCTCCTCAATGTCCCTCTTTACTTCCCTCCAGGTCACAAGCGATGCCGCAAGCTGAACCCGTCCTTGGACCTGCCCCAGCAACTGGGGCTGTGGCGCACCACGGCCCAGATTCCGGGACGTCTCCCATGGGATCTGCGTGTCCTCCGGGAGTGGTACCAGCTCCGCCTCGAGGTATTGAGCACCATATGGCTCTCTTCCCCAGGTGACTCCTCCCTTGTAACGAGCCTTTGGGAGGATGTAGTTGACCGTCTTCATGCGCGGCATGTAAGCGTACAACGGGTCTATCGCCGCTCTCCAGTAGCTGCCAATCGTTTCATCCTCCGATGGGCGTGGGATGTCTCGGAAGAATGCCCGCCATTCGAGACCCACGTGGAGGACGCGGTCCCAGCCAGAGATTGCCATGCGAGGCTGGCCTGGCTTCACGTGGAATGATGTGCGTTGATTGCGATCCAGGTATAGGATGTCTTTATCGGGGTTGAACCAGAAACCAGGGTGTTCCCCATGGGGAGAGAGAAAGAAGCCCTTGCGAAGGGCAACTGTGCGAGATTCTGAGCATACCTTTAAGAGCACTGGAGGAGCATGCTTGATGTTGAAGATGAAGAACGTGTCTCGCTTTGTTGCATCCGTGACAGATTGTTGCCGGGAGATCTTTTTGGTCTGGAAGACTCGACGGCCTGGAAGAGCGAACTCCCAAATGAGATCGCGAATCTCGAGAGGAAGGTCCTTCAATTCAAGGGGCCTAGTCTCATGTGAGCTGCTTGACTTCGGATCCATGGTGGTGAGTTGGAGTCAGCTGGTCAACGGTAAGAGTGCGATTTGTGTGTTTGGTGAAGAAGATTATTGATGAGGGCCAGCCCAAAATCCAAGCTCGAGCAGATGCAGGTGTTAAGAACTCCCTTCAGCTTCAAGGCACCGGAATTCCCGTGGTACTCAATGAGGTTGCCTGCGATGGCTTGCAGGCCATGTGGGTCGAGCGTTGTGGCTGTCGCCAAGTTGACATGACAACAGGCAGCCACATTTCCCAACACCGCAAACCACTTGGCGAAGCTTGTGCTTCATGTTCTGTGTGGCCTTTACGACTTGGTTATATTCATTCATCCACGCGGACTTTAGGCTTCGAAACCAATCAGTGCATAATCAATGGCCACCGCCGAATTGAAATGGGCTGTCGGGCTGCGCTTCGTAAACGTACAAGGTGCTGTTGTGCTGATCCGGCATCCAGTACAACCGCAGCTTGCCTTCTTCGACACTCACATCGACTGGGTTCTGCGTCAGCCTCACACCAAGGGCGCTTTCTAGCGTAACCGGAACCTCAGCCAATGGTTCCATGGTTGCAACGTCGACAAGCGCAATGCCGCCGAGGTTGTAACCGCCGATGGTGGCCACCCCGGAACAGAGCATGACACTCCTGTCGTTGTAGAACTTGCTGTGGCCCAGCCATTTGCAGTCCTGGTAGTCAACAAAGTAGCTCGGGTTGCGGACAACATTGTTCGGCTTGGGCGTTGCGCCGCAGCCCGTTTCAGTGTGCTTGAGATCCCAAGTCGTGGCATTACGTGCACCCCAGTTAAGTGCAGTGATGCTGTTGTCGCGAGTATCGTGAACGATGCCTCCCAGATGGTCGGCATAGTGAAGCAATTGTTCCGGTTCCAAAGTGGTGGGATCGGTTCGATAGACATGGGCCGTGCTGTTGGGACGATATTGACCGATGGTTCCCCAAATGAACTCGCCGTCGTAGTCAAGACCCCCGTTGTGATATTCACCGTTGCCCTCACCCTCGTTGGTGATGCTTGCATCCGCGATGCGCTCTCCCTTGCCATTGTATACCATCAGATGAGCAAAACCTTGACCTGCTGTTCGGTCTGTCCCATTGACAATCTTGCCATACTTTTCAGTGTGCTCGGTATACTCTCCACAGCTAATAATATAGCGGTTGTCGCCAAGGCGCACCATGCCTTCGGGCTCAAAGGTATCTCCTTGGAAGCTGATATTTGCGATGCTTTTCCACACGGTCGATCGGCCGAGGGTCTGGAAAAGCTCGATGATTTGCTCTCCATCCGAGGCGGCATGAGAAGCTGGCAATGGGAACGGAGCCAGCGATTCATTTTTGTAAAACGTGATATTTAGTGTTGCGGCCAAGGGCGCGCAGGTGGCAAGGCCGCTCGTGAACTTCATATCCGATGATCCGATGTGCAGCCCCAAGTCAATGTGAGGCCCAAGAAAGAAAATGGCGAGAATAACGACGAGCGGCACCGTCAGTTTAAGGACCTTGTGCGACCACCAGGAGACATCCTCAGACTTAGGCCGTGCCCCCCGCTCGCGATCAGCAGGTGGTGGCCCGTTGCCGACCATCTTCCGTGGCAGGCTGCAGCGGCAACGCGATAGGCAACAGAGACGTCGAGTTGAAAGATGCTTGTAGGAGTAGAACCGGATAAATGGTTGCGATGATGGCATCCAAGTGAGTGAGGGTGAAGCAGCGACCAACCCAAACACTTGCTGGCATCACGTGGCGCGGGTGTAGGACCAAGCGATGCTCCGGACGGTCCGGGCTGTTTCCGGCATGGAAGTTAGGTGGGTACCTGCTCCGGCCGCCTTCAATTGCCCGTCTCTACGGCTGGAGAAGAGGAGTAATCTAAGCATGCATCCATGCTAATTCACATTTAACCGCAGGACCTATACAAATGTTCCTTACGTTGGGCACATGACGCTATAGGACTCTTTCATTACTTAGTTGTTTCAGACTGGCTTTTAGGCACTCGAGCACGATATTACAGATGTGGGCCAGATCATTTAACTTGAAGAAACGACATGTCTCCTCCAAACTCTCAACTCCAGCTGTCTTGCCTTTCACTGCCTCTTCGGGATCTCCCTTCGTCATAACTGTAATAGCGACTTGTGATGATACGGAGAGGCGCAAGCTCTAGCCAATTGTATCAAAAGGTCAAGCTGTAGCCGTGGTTAAGCGGCTCTAGCAAAGCTAGACCTATAGGATTAAGACGCGAGATGCCCCGGCTCCTCGTGTACGCGCTTAGCACGCATCATGTGTGGCCTATTAAGGGTTGGCCAGGTATTCCTCTATGTTACGAGCTTGTCTAGATCCGCTGTAGGGCATATGATAGTTTTCAATGCGAGCGTGATACACAAAATAGCCTCTGTCAACCGGGCAAGCAGAAACAGTGCCAGGGGCATATCGCATCCCCAAGATTTCGAAGATGCCAGGAGGGCTTTCTGGGTAGAGCGGAGTAGAATGTATGATCGTATCCTTGGTGATGTACTGGGCTTGTTCCAGCGTATACAGAGCCTGTGTGCTAAATTGATCATTAGTCTCAGGCTCGCAGGCGGGTTTCCCAATAGGTGTAGAGGTGGGAAAATATGTATATAAAATCTCGACATCCAAAATACTTCTCGTTGATGTTAACAAGGTAGAAATCTTGCAGACAAGATTCTAAAAAAGTGTCGATGATGTGCCCAAGCGTCAGACCCGAAATGATTGGAATCTGGCAAGTCCGTGCAGAGCTAGTGGAGGCCAGTCGGTACTTTACCGGCTTCACGGCTAGCTTCCCGGGCTTATAAGTCGTCTGACCTCCATCAGATCCAACAATTGCAAGGTTGGAGTCAACGTCCATTAGGATGCGTGCAGCCTTATATAATTTGCCGACATTGTCTCGAAAGTCGATTTTGAAAATTGCGTGGTTCTTCGCATTGCCTTCTGGTAGCCTCAAAAACTCAACAAAGAACTTGTCGCAAATGGCGTGGCGAAAGACCGAAGGCAAGGCCGCCCTGTGGTACTTTGTGAGATTGTATCCCTCGTCTGGAACATTCAGTTGATCTGCCATTTTGACAGTTGAAGGCCAATTGAGATACATTAGGAGGATGTGAGGACTGGCAAATGCGGTTAGTTCCCGAATGTCTGGCGTTAGGCATAGACTAACAACCTGGTCGGCACCGACTGGGATCTTTGATGATCGATCACGCAACTCAAACTCTCGCTTCTGAACGAATTCTTGTACGGCGTGGATGTGATTCTGGATTTATACACGCAATAGCTAGCTTCAAATCACCGAGGCGACGTGCGCGATTCACCGAGGTGCACAGCTGATGCAGAGTGACGTGGACCAGTAATTCAGTCACTACCTGCGTCTTAGTCGTTTCTCCAGCCGCTCCCTCAAAAGGAACGCTCGCTCCAGTACATCAGCCTACTCACAAACGTGTCGATTCACTTACCCATCGGCGTCGAGCCTAACAATTCCATCATGTCTGCTGCGGTAACGATACGCAGGGAATACCACGGGCTGCCGGGTCCGCCGGGCACGCAGATCCCCACGCCCGCCGAAATACTCCGACTGTGCACTATAGTCCATCCGGAGGGCTACAACATGGGAGTTGCCTACCCACCGGAAGCTCCTGTTCTCTGGATCAAGCATGGCTGTGGCCTTTTCTGGAACGAGGTCACGGCGCAGGCTATGGCGCGCGAGGAGCTGCAGCGCCTTCAGTCACCTGTCAGAGTGCCCGCCATTTACTACGCTTGCGAGATGGACTTGTCAAAGATGGTTGGTTCCGAAGTCGTTTATGGCCAACGGTTTTACATAGTTATGGAGTATATTCCAGGCAAGACAGCTGCCGGGTGCTTGGAAAGTGCCGAGGACTCTGCTGAAAAAGATGCCATATACTCTCAGATCGCCTTTGCTCTCTCCGAGCTACATCGCATCCCCGTACCACGAGACTCTCGCCCAGCGGCCATCAACGGTGGGCGAATACGGCATCACCTTTTTTATCACCAAGAGGCTCCTGTCCACTACCATAGTGTTGCACAGTTGGAGGAGCATCTGAACACATTAAGGCAAATCCATCAAATGACTGTGCAGGGCTACATGGCTAACCTCTTTAATCTAGTGGCTTACCATGACAAAACGGAAGAGTAGAATTCAAGACTTGTCTCGCGAGCCTATGGTCTTTTGCTTCTCCGATTTGTGGCTGGGAAACTTCATGATTGACGAAGAGAATCGTGTTACCATCGTCGATTTCGCCGACTCAAGTATCCTACCATCGAGTTTCTCCAAGTATGTCCTGATCGGGGGCGGGAATAAGATCAGTCGGGGCATTAACGACCTGGTAATTATACCAGTCACCAATGGCATTGACAACTCTCGCGCTTTAATCGACGCTCGTGGCCCGATGGTTATGGGTCCAAGCTCGTACGCATCCTCCGGTCGTCGACTCGTTGGACAAGCTGCGAACGCAATGGATGAGAATGAGAGAATCAACAAGGTGGTGACAGATGCACAGGGACTTCCTGTCACCAGCTTTCACTTCGAGTACCTCGAAATCCCTGGAGGAAAATGAATCAGCGAGACCTCGGGCCTTAAGAGCACAACCACACCGTCACAGAGGGTTTGGACATTTTCTCCTCCTCCTTCTTCTACTCTGCCACCACCACTGGTGAGAGACCGAGGTTGTCTGATCCCTACCGCTGAGAGGACGCGAATCAACACCGAATTAGTTGAGTTAGATACAAAACCCCTTCTCAGTGGGCGAGGCCTTTCTCCAGGTGGAGCAGATCAGGCAGCACAAGAATTGGTCTCACATACAACCAGTATCCAGCCCTCGAGTACGTTAGTTCATCTCAATCGCAGCCCCTTCATAAGCCACGGCGATTGTGATGTTAGGATGCTTTGCACTTTGAGACTCGAGCACAATACTATAGCCCTTTTGTCAACGAGCTAGGGACGAACGACAAGATGCTGCCTGGGATGTGACCATCGGAACAGTCGTGTAATATGATAGAGCTCTCAGTCAAACCGGCTCGCGCCATCACTAAAAACAAACGTTTAAATGATTGTCTAGGCCACGATCCACCGACCAGCCTGCCGGCAGCGTGGCTGAATCTGCAAACGAATCCTCCTTGTGATCATTCTCATGCTCCCTTAATCGCTAGCTGCATGAAGTTATCGAAAAATTGAAGGCTTGATTCATGAGGACTAACTGTCAATAGGAGCTATCTTTGTATATCGTAAAGCGCAGATACACGAAGACCTCCCTGGACTAAGAGACTAATATCATCTGCAAGCCCCCAGTAATACCCTGCAAATAACAAACTGCAAATCAGAAACGACTGAGAAAACACTCCGCAATACAAAAGAAGACTCAATGAAAGCGATAACACACCCCAGAACCGCATCTGACTGAACAGCAGGTGCCGAAACAAGTCAGGTTAGGCTTTTGGGAGACCCAATATCTCACGGCACTCTGCGTGTTTGTCCAGATGCCTCTTTCTCCTGTCCCTCCTACCGAATGTCGTACCGCAGGCTTCGCACTCGCACTCCTCACTGGGGATGTTGTTCTTGCTCGCCCATTCCTCATGGTGAACCCAATAATGCCTGTTGCGATCTTTCTCCGCGGGATACCCGGAAGACTCGCATTCTTCCGGCGCCTCGCAACGGAGAGGCCGCGTATGTATCAGGTTGTGCTTACTGTTTGACGTTACTACCGTAAGGTACCTGCGCTCTGCCTTATACTCACTTGAAGTCACGGCCTAGTTTCCGCCATTTGTCACAGCAAAACCGGTACCCCCCATTGGTAGTCTCATCTGCGTATCCTCGATTAGTCCTGTGAACGTCGTCGAAGCTAGAGTGCTTTACCCATAGCGCTTGTCCCATACTCTCTGTGTTCAAACATACCACCTTCAAAACTCTCCTCGGCCAATCCCGCTGGGGACTCAGTCACCTGATAATCAAGGGTTCGATGATCAAAGCCAAGCCCGCCAGGCTGTCCCCCTGACTAAGACTGTGGGCTGGAATTGGCAAAGGACGAATGGGAGGTGCTGGGAGTGTACGCATCAATGGGAGACGAGCCGGCGCCGTCAAAAACTGGAAGTGTGTGATATCCAGAAAACGTGGGAGAGTAGTTGTGCTGAGACTCCTCAAAATCAGTTGACGGCATGAATGCTTGGCCTTGGACCCGGTAGTCGACAAAAGATGCGTCAATGGCAGAATCTGGTGTGATTGCACCCACAAAATCATCCCACTCTGGATTGCCTTCCGTCAGTCTGGCTTCTGCAAGAAGTTAGCAATGATCTGGTTCAGTAGGAACACATACGGTTATCAAGCCACTCATCATCCCGCTCATCATCCCACTCAAATGAATTCAACCGCATGTTTTTCTAGGCTCTATTGATCTTCGAATTGGGCATTGGTCCTACGTGATGGTCAGTATTTCGTTCCCCTGACATAACAAGTGCATTTGTCTGCGAAATTTCGTCTGACGAACCAAGTAAGAGGGACGAATTGGTATGTAAGAACAGACTTGTTGGCCTTCAATGGAATGAAAAGAAGTCCCGATGAAATATTCTCCAGAGGACTTGCAAAACTGTCTGTGATGAAGAGAGAACCACAATCTTCTCCTGCGCCAGGTGGAGGAGTTTTATACCCCTTCCAACTCCAAGACCTTCGCAAATACGCCCGCAAAGTCCTACCAGGCTGTACGGTAAGCCTCAATCGCGGGGAACGCACAATCGCAATCAATGTGTAAAAAAGGCAACCTGTTGGTTGAGGCCCAGAGCCTGATCGCCATGCCGCGGTGCCGCCCATGCGCGGGCCGCCGAAACGGGCCAACGAGGTATTAGGTGATGGGCTAGAACAAAGGCATGCATGTTTTGATTGGCGTTCTTTCAAACAAAGATGCAAAGGCCCCCCCGATTATTGAGCTCGGCTGCTCTGCTACTCTGACGTGGATGGTAGGCCTCCGTTCCATTATGTTCGTTCATCTTCGTTAATTGCGCACACACAGCTTCCTGGAGCGGGCGGGCTCAGTATGATGAAGATAGAGTCGAAATGTCAATCTTTTTTTAGACTCTAGGCTACAATCGATCTCCAATTTACATCTTTGACAAAGCAATCTACTCAAGTAACGCCGTACAGCTAGCAAGTCAAATGGTACCCTGCTAGTACTCGAACATCTTAGCTTCCACATTGTTCTTTGTGCCCCCATTCACTACCAAAAATCCTCGTCTGGTCCCTTGGGCGCTTTCTTTGTTTCCCTTGGACTCTCTTTGCGCTCAGTTGCTGGCTTTATTGTATTTGGCCGTTGGCGAAAATACTTCACGAGGATATCTGGATGGAGAGCGACGCCCTTAAGCTGGTCTCCAATACCCTCTAGCAACGAGTTCGATAGGATGTGCCTAATCTTTGTCGAACTTGGGGGGGCTGACGATTTGGTCTCCGGAGTAGATGGTACGAAGCCGACTATGCCCTTGGGCTTGCGGAGTTTGTGACAGACCCAGATGGTGTTCAACTTCTCCCACATCGTATGGCCGCTCAATTGGCGCATTGAGTTTGGGTAGACGAAATCAACAGGCCGGGACACGTTGCTGGTGATGACGTCGGAGCATCCCCAAGACTGAGGATCTGGCATGCGCTCTGCCCCGATGTTGTCCGGCCCTCCGAGGAGCATGAACTTGAGCTCGATTCCTCGTTTTTTTATGTTCGCAGTCAATTGGGTGCGGAAACTTTCCCAGCTAGCCTCAGGTCTGTCATATATCCAAGCCCAGTCGACTGGAATTCCGGTGCCACACCAAAGGTTGGCCCGTTGGTTTCTCGTAAGAATGAGCGGGTCATCTTCGCCGCTGAGCTTATCGGTGAGCCTCTCATCGTCAGTCATGATGACTATGGCAGCAATTATGTTCAGGTCCTCGCGCGCATTTCCGAAAACGTAGCGTAAGAGATCAAGGTGTCCCTGGTGCGGTGGGTTGAAAGAGCCGGGGAATAAGAGTATGCGATTCACTCCATGAGGGCGGAGGAGTGGTGGACTTTGAGCGTGCCCATTGTTGAATGGGCGATGCGGAGCTTTCGCTGGGTTTTCGTTTCGGAAGTAGATGCTCTCCACACAGTCGCCTAGTCGCAGGGATGACATGATTGGTACAGTTTCGAAGAATGTGATAACTATGAGGGTTTTGGATGATAGTGAAACCTTGAATAGGAGAATGTCCCTTATATACAGTTGGAAAGGGAGACATGACTGCCAGCCGGTAGCTCTTTCCAGGGAGCCTAAGGTAATTGTTCACAGATGAGGCGACGGTGATTCACTGTTCTCCAGGCACCGTCGACACACAAAGGCTGGTCAAGGGATGAGAGGTAGCTGTGTTTTAGAACAGCATTAATATAAGGACACAAGGAACACCGTTCTCATGAGCAGTCGATAATGCCAAAGAGAGAGCTCGTCCAACGATTTGTTAGGATTCGACTGTAGCTCCTTGAGGGTTGTTGTCAGTGTGGAAGCATCGCCTTTGAAGGACGCTTTCCCCAATTCAGGTCGGAGGATTTTGAGGTTTCTGGGATCGAATGCTGAAAGAACCGCCTCGCGATGGTAAGGTTGACGGAGTTGCCTCAAAGAACTGAGGAGTTCTCTCATCCGACACTTCGAGGATCTTGGCATAGACTTGCGCGGATCCATCGACTTCGTCTCCCTCGGTGGAAGCTCCATCCCCTTTGCTGGGAGAGAATCGACGGCTGGCGACGCTGGGAGATACACCATCACTGCTGAAGTTGAGCTTCAGGTGCCCTTGAGAATGCCGAACATGAGGTCGACGATTGTCAGATGAGGAATCGTCAGATGGCGCTTGGAGCCAGTCTCCGGGAGGAGAAATAGTCAAGCTCGAGGCATGAGTATGTCTGCGACTCGTGCATCATTGCCATATTGATCAGCATGCAATGCTGAAAATTTCTTCCAGTCGTGCAGTGATGGTGAAAGCAAAAGTCTGGACCCTAACCTTAGCCCTAAGATTGTGTCTAGAGGGTGGTATTCCACGTCGTGACCCTCACGCTCCCTCAGGATGACCCAAATTTACCGATTGAATCCCTGGTTCCAGTATGTTTTGATCGTCTCGTAGATGCAAATTTCCCTGGTGACGTCCGTGACCCAATCTGGGAGGGCAATCTCGTTGGAGAGCTGTACCGCCCACTTGGTGACGCATAGCCTTTCTATATATGTCATGGTAGGAATCGCGCACCTTGAGGAGGCGCCAGGCGACAGCATGCAGCTGGCCAATGCAAATAAGGCGGGCACACGTCTGGTACATCACCTTTCCGTTCAAGTGCCAACATGCAAATACGCCCTGCGAGCAGCAGTGGTGCATGTTGGTCATGAAGTCGATGGCTATCGTATATAGGGCATTACCTGGGGAAGGATCATGTTCGGATTCGTCAATCTCACCCAAGAGGAAAAACTTCTTGCTTCCTTAATAGGTGCTTATTAGTTCTAGAACTCCTTGTAAAGTACAATGATAGAAAAGAAAGAAGCCATCATCACACACACATACCGTCTTTAGTGGACTTATTAGTCGCGGTTTCGTAGATTTCGTACATATTTTGGCTTGACTTCGCACAGATTGGCGAGCCTCGTCGACGGCGGGACGCACCGCTGCCATCTTCTTTGATCGGCGTGACGGGGTGTCCATACCACCGGCGACGTCAGCAGCACGTTGGCCACATTCGTCGACGCCAGGGTCATCCGTGTCGTCTGCACCGTTCACGCGGAGTCGCCGATCGCTGGGTGTTCCTCGATTCAATACTTCGCCACCGCCAGGTCAGCCATCAGATTGATGCTCTCAACGTGACTGTATGTCAGTACCGATAAACATTGATGAAGAACGAATAGGATCTCATCATGTGATACATGCTGATAGTCCTCTAATGGATCGCCTTTTGCAAGTAGAGGAACGTGAGTCGAGCCACATCTGCGGGTGTGGTGTGAACTCGGCCTTCAGGAAATATGGACTCTGGGGTTGTCAGAATACGCAGTTGGTATATATAGCTTCTTAAATGTGATGAAGAGGCCTATTAGAAGCCGACGTACGGGGATTTTGCTCTTTAAAGAGGTTGTTGGCAGATAGTTCACGCGATTGCTTCAAGCTTTTGTGGTTGGCGAGCGGTGGGTCGTTGGCTTACAATGTATTCGTTCACGTTATGCCTCCTTATGCATGGCAAATGCCAAATATTCCAGGCACACAAGGGTGTCTTTGTGTGGGATATGCTGTCCTAGGCGAGAGGAACAGGGGTCATCAAACTCGCTACAAGACAAGCAAGTACAAACACACCACAAAGCAAGCTCATTTGTTCAGCTGTCGGTTTGCACCACCTTGAACGGGAGATGAACGCACCGTTTTGCGAGGATGACGCGGGTCTCTCGTCAGCCACCAGTAACACCCTAACACCCTCCCCCAACACATATCGTGGTGGAGTGAAGGAGAACGAGGCGCGAAGTACGAAGGATGTATATTCGTACCTGGTACTTCGAATATTTACGGACACGGTACGGACACAACGCCTTCGTGCCGCATAACACACGGTCTGCGTCACGTAACCCCTCGGATTGGTCCCGAAATAGAGCAGCGCACAAGGAACGCGGCGCTAAATGCCGAGCAATTAATTCATTGATTAAACTGCCCCAGCGGATTGCGAGGTACCTGGGCGTTTGACAGGGATGTTTCCATGCCCTGTGGAGCTTGCATGCATGCTGGCAAGCTGGATCGGTGGTGGCCTCACCGCCAGGGTGAAACGGAGCGGCGATGATGGCACGGGCAATTGGAGGGCCGATGGACGGCCCCGGCCAGGAATGAAGCTGCCGGTAGAGCAGAGGGGAGTAGGCGGACGGCAGAGCGGTGAGGACGCTGGCCTGTATATCTGGCCGCAGGACACAACAGGAGTATGGTATACGTTGGGGAATGGAGACGAAAGACGAGACATGATGAAACTTGGTGGGAGATGCCCGGAAAGGGCTGGGCCGTCATGAACTGAAATACGGATATATGGGGTAATGACCGCGTCGCAACTCGGCGATGGACAATGGACAAGGCACAAGCTAGGGCATGGGCGAAGCGACGGGGAAGCTGCCCTGGCGAAGAGGGTTCTTAACTTCGGACCCATGCGACCCATCCCGGGATCGTCTGTGCGCTAGGGTGTTGTGGGAGTGGTTCAACCGGTACGGATACGTTGTACATAGGTAGGTATATTCGCACGTATTGTTTGGGTGTAGACGAACGCATCATCGACGAGGCAGCTGCAGCTCGGTCGGGTATGTAGCTCGCACACCCGCCTGCCAGTGTTTGCTCGAGGAGATGACTCTGTCTCACTCATGAGTCTCTGGCAGAGACATCGGGGCAGGGGATGAGACGGCTATCGGTATTTGTAGCTGCTGCAAGTCTCAAATATTGAACCGGGGAGTTTGTTGTCGCCTCACAATTGCCAACCTACCTTGCATAAAAGTATGTCATGTAATCAACCAAGCTCGAGTCTGGCATCGACCGTAGCGAGACCGAACCATCTCCATTCAAACAACAACCTTTCCAACATGCACAACCAGCCAAGCTATCCTGTACGACTGTCCAGGCACGCATGACTGACCCATCCCAACCGTCCCAACCGGACAATCGGCAGAATGTTTGTGGCATGGGCACTCGAGGCAGCCCGCCAAGACATGGTCTTCCATTTGCTTGTCGGGTGTTACTGTTGCTGAAAGTCTCGTCCCGTTCCATCCATCCCATCTCACTCCTCCATCCTTGATTACCTGTCTGTCCCATCTTGTCTGTCCCGTTGTGTTTACCCTATCCATGTCTCACTGGCCCACTAGCGCCCACCGCCCCTCGCCATGCGTGTCCACGGAGCACCGATCCCTGTCCATCCCTGTCCATCGCTCTGTTTGTCACTTTTTTGCCCATCTTTTTTTTTTCTGCGGCCTTGCCCATCACGGGCTAGGCCGGCACAAGGGTGTGTGTGGGCAGTCCCAGTCCCGGGAGAGCGTAACAGGAACCAGACCCATTGGACCTTGGACCTTGGACCTTTGTCCTGGTCATGCTCCGTTGCGTTGGACGCAGCTCCCCCGGACGCAGACCCAGACCCAGCCAGAGACCCAGGCAGCTGTCCGTCTGTATCTTTGTCGTGTGTTGTGGGTGTTTCTTTTTCGACCTGCATCTTCCCAGAAACATCGCGAGAAATCTCCTTGCCAGTTGGGTTTTCCTTCGACCTTGTGCCCGTCCACGTCCCCGTCGCCATCGCCGTCGTCGTCGCTGGTGTCTCCCGCCGCTCCATGTTCGTTCGTCATCGTTGCGCGCTCGTCCCGCCGCCCACTGGCTTGCCACACAGCTTCTCCCACTCTACCGCAAGTCGCGGTGCGCATCTACCGCTCGCCAGCCTTCCGGCCCTCCATCGTTGACCCACGCGCTTCCGTGCCTTGCGTCGCCTTCCCCGTTCCCCGCCGTCGTCGCATGGTTGACTTGTCCGTTGAGGCGGTCGACGCCTTAGGCCGTTGCTGCTGCTGCTGCGTGAGGAAATAAGAGCCGTGCTGCGTTTGCGCTCACTGCCGGTGTCGAGGTCTTGCTGTTGCGTTGCGCTTCCGACAGCTGATGCTAGTGCACGTCGACAACTTGACGCTTGCCGCTGCTGCGTGTTGCTTGCTGTAGCTTCCGGCCCGCTTCCGCGCTTGCTTCAGCTCCTGCGCCTTTGCTTCGAATTCGGCTTCTCTCCACGCCAGCTTGAAGGTACCACGCCCGTACCTCCTGTCACCTTCCCGTCCTGTCCTGCCCTGTCCTCCCGTTCGCACTTGGCATTTGGACTGGCCGACTGACAATCTGTACGTCTCCAGCCTCAAAACTCAGGTTATCTTAGCGTCCGCTCCACCCAAAATCTATTAGCGCGCTCTGGCGCTGGTGGTTGCTTGGTTTTCCGGGGGCCCTCGTCATCCACTGCATCCACCGACGGAATTTTCGAGCTAAAAACTCGGCGCCATGGATCAACGCCAGCCGCCCAAGCTTCCCTTCCAGCCGTCGCCCTACGCACGCTCTCCTTTCCCGCATCCTCCTCCGACATCAACATCAACGCCTTCCATCGCCGCCGCGTCCACCGCCTCCGCCTCCGTCTCCGCCCACAACGGCATCCTCGCCGCCTCGCCCTCGGCCCAGTACGCCTCTGCTCCCTCGCCGTCGCCCTCCGCAATCTCGACCCCGTCGCTCTCCGCCCACGCGCTCGCGTCCCAGACCCACACACAGAGCCTGAGCCCCAGCCAAAGCCCTGCGTATGCCGTCCATAACCCGCTCCAGCGACGGCCCTCCGACTCCCTCTTCCATTCCTCGACTTCGCGACCCTATCCGCAAGACTCTGGCCACGCGCGACCCCAGGGCGCCTCCTCGCTCCCCTCGCTTCGAGATATAAATCGCGCGATGCCGCCGCCGAACTCGCCTCCTCAGCCGGGAGCGCCGCCACCTCAACAAGGCCAGCAGGCCCACGGCATGATGGGTTACGGTCCCCCTCCGCCTAGAGCGCCTCCTGTGGCCGTCGGCCCTCCCATGTCGTTTCCCTCCGGTCGAGAGCTCCCGGCCTTGAGCTCAATCGCGAGAACCAATAGCGGTGGCAGCACCATGTCGATATCAGCGATGCTGGGCGGCCCACCCCCGGCGCATCGAGACTCGCAACCTCCCCCGTCGCACTACCCTCAGCACTCATCAGCGCCTGGCTCGGGCCCTGCCTTTGCACCTGCAGTCCACGCCTCGCCTAGAATGCACTCGGCTGCCGCAGACTATCCTCCCTTCCGACGACCGCAAACCCCCGACCACCAGAGACCCTACGACCCTCGAGCCTCCCCCCAGGGCCACTACTCAACTCCCGAAATCCAGCGCTACGGCACTCCATCTGCATACCATTCGCGCCATCCCTCCGGCTCTGCCGACCATGGCAGGGAACCCAGCAGGTTGCCTCCTGGCCCACCCCCGAGACCGAGCAGCCAGCCCAAAGCGTACCCGGGAATGCCTCCTCAGCCGATGGAAATGGGTCGAGCCCCCGGCCCCAACGAGGGCTACGGCCGGCGGGAAGAGATGGGTCGGCCCGCGCCCGGCATGGAGTACAACCCTGAGAGGACGGGACTTCGACCCACTCTCTACGACGACCGATACAGGGCAGAGCGAGATAGGGTAGAGCGCGAACGAGGAGAGGCAGAGCTGCGGGAACGAGAGAGGAGGGAACGCGCCTATTCAGGCAGCGATTCAGGACGGCATCCAATGCATCCCAGCGAATACGGCCATCGTGAGCCGCCAAGAAACCCGCCCCCCTTTGGTCGTCCGCCCGAGGCGCGCGACCCTCGAGATCCTCGTGAGATTCGTGATCCGCGAGATCCTAGAGGAGACCCCAGAGACCCTCGAGACCCTAGAGACCCTCGAGATCCCCGAGAGGCTCACTGGGGACGCCCAGGCCCCGATCCAACCTATCGGGCCCCTATGGATCATCAACGACCACACCCAGATTATCCTCCTTCGACGGGTCCGTATGCATCTCACGCCCCGCCCTACCAAGCTGCGCCTCCCGATCGATATCCTCCCGTGTCACATCAGCCACCTCCGCACAATGTGCCTGCTGGTCCTCCGCCGCCCTACGCCTCCCCCGATCAATCTCGAATGAACTTACTGTACCCGCAGCAGCCGCCTCCACAACGGCAACGTCCCACCGAAGAAGCACCACCGCCGCCATCGATCGCTTACACTGGCGCCCATGGCCCAGCCCAGTTCGATTCCCCTCGACACCGAAGCAACGAAGACCCCTCGGCGCCTAATGGGCACCAACGGAACCTGCTGGCTATCCAGGAGATGAACCGCAAGGGACGAATTTCTCCGCTTCCCCAAGCAGTGCAGGGTGCTCAGTTGCAGCAACCAGGTCCAGCCGGCGAGCCAGGAATCAAGAGTGAATTTGGTCGAATGTTTGCTGGCATTGGAAATGGAGTGATGGGTGTATCAAGTCCGATAACATCTGGCGCCCCCATGCCATTCACCAACGCGTCTCTGGCAAAACGTGAGGATATGGATACGAGCACGCCTGAGTCAGGCCCGGATGTTGTTCCGAAAGCACCCAAAGGCAGGAGGAGGAAGCTCAAGGAAGAAGACAAGGCGGATGACGATGGTACCGGGAGACTCACACCAACGGGCCGGACGAAGAGGCCCAAAACACACCAGCACCACCATCACCATCAGTATGTTTTTGAACATCTCGGGCTAGTGGGCCATGTTTTACTAACGGTTATTTTAGTCATCCCCATTATCATCACCACCATCCTGCGGACCCAGCAGCTGCGCCACTTGGAGGAGCGACGCCATTTAAGAACCTGAAAGGAACGGCATCCGGTGGTCCTTCGCCAGCTGAAAAGAACATACCCATTCCTCACCACCATCATGGTCCCCGAGTCGCTCAACATACCCCGTCAGCGAAGCCTGTACAAATCGCCGCGCCAGTCATCCCCCCGAAACCCAAGACAATCGTGTCATCCAAGGCAGTGCTAGATTCCGTGGCCGGTCGCCCCCGGCACCACTTAGGAGATTTCATCTACGAGCCAGGTCTGAAGGCTGGGAGACTGATTCCGAGCACCTCAACACATCGATCATTTGCTTCAAACCCGAAGCCCCTACCATGGGATTTGATCAAGGACAAGGAAAACTGCACTTTAACAGTCAAGGTTGCACGCGTCCACCTCTCCCCCTTGTCCCGAGAGGAGATCACTTCTCGAGGCTTCCTTTGGGGAACCGACGTGTACACAGATGACTCTGATGTGGTGGCGGCCTGTATACACAGCGGATGGATCAAGGGCGAGTGGACCGAGGACGTGGACAGTTCACTCTTGGACTTGAATCAAACGAACGAAGGCAAGCGACGTAAGGGTAAGAACCTGACTGCTTCGGTTGATCTTGAATCCGAGGGTCTCATCACCGCGCCACCGGCTGGTGGCCCTATGTCGATCCCACCTCAGCGCGACTTGCACATCAACATCTTGATCCTCCCGCGACTCACGAGGTACTCGTCGTCAACACGATATGGAATTTCGAGCCGAGAATTTGGTGGGGAGTACGGCGTTCGCCACACGGTCCACGACGGAATTAGCTTCATGGTCAACAGTGTACGATGGGTCGAGAATGGAGCGCAGCCCCAGGCTAGACTCCGCGGAAAGGCCCGGAGAGAGCGCATGCGAAAGGCCATGTGGGAAGTCAAGGGCAGCCTCGAGAACATCAACGGTCAGGAGCGGGAAAAAGAGAAGGAACGAATTGGACGGATGAGAGGCGAGATATCGGGCAACTGGTGGACAAAGGAGCGCGAGGGGAGCGAGCAAAAGAACAACAGCGGCGGCGAACCGGGTCCCGTGAGCAACGGAGACAAGGAGAACCATGCCGCGGATACGGACAGTAACACACTGCCTACAAAGGAGTCCAAGGAGATCCAGGACAAGGACGTCCCTATGGCAGATGTGGACAAGCCGGAGGACAACGGAAAAGGAGATCAGTGACCTGGGTCGTTGCAAACGGTTGGTGGGACTCGAAAGGCGTTTACACCGAGAATGCATTGCAGGGGCAGGGTTGACGAGGGTTCTTGTAAGATTAGAGAATACCCATTTGATCTCATGAAGTAGGACATTTTAATCAGAGCCAAATAGCTCAACACTAAACCGAGTTTCCAAGGCCGATTCCCGAAGAGGCCATGTCTCATCTATTGTGCCATGTCGTATCGTACAGTCGTAGTCGTAGTCTTTGTACAATTTGTTCAGCATGCCTCGACCATGAGCCTGGTCGCATGCGGCTGTCTATCTTTTCTTCCCACTTCCTCGGCTGCATTGGCCTCCTGTTGGGCTTAGAAATCCGTCACGCGTCCATTGTAGCTCCAATCGCCCTGGGTACCCCAGCGCAGCGGCTCGTTCTTGGGCCCGCCGACCTCGCCGGTCTTGGGGTTGACGTCGCCCTCGAACTCGGGCGGGGCGCCGCGGAACAGGCCCTGGTTGACGTCTGCGGGAGCGGCGGTGGGTGTGGATTCGTGGCGGGACTGGGAGGTGGCCGGAGTGGCGGGGGCGGCCTCGGGCTGGAAGGCGGCGGAGACGGAGGCGGCGCGCTGCAGGCGCTCGAACTCGGCCTGCTGGTCGGCGGGGAGCTTCGGAGGCGCGGGGCGGTTGCGGAAGGTGGAGGAGCGGCGCAGGGCGGAGGGCGCGGTGAGGCGCGGGAGGGCGCGGGTAACGAGGAGGCGCGACATTATTGTTGTTTGGTTGTTTGGGTGTGAAGGAGAGAGAAGAAGCTTGGGAGGCGGCTTTCGCGATGCGTTAGGAGGTTGTGGACGTGGTGACGCAGAAGGACGGAGGTGCTCGGAGGTGAGACGGGCCGAGGTTGTTGGTGGTGGCGGCATCCGGGGTGGGGGGAGGCCGGGCGTCTTCAAATGTGGGGCCCACGGTACGTACCGGGATAGTGGAAGCGCAGCCGCTGCCTGTTCCATGGTGACGGGTTGATTGATCTCCCAACTTTAAACCATCCAGGGACTCGAACTATGAAGCTCGCTTCGACGCACGTCGCAGGCTATGACGTTGCTCTCGATGCTTCCGCAGCCGTCGCTCTACCCCCGTGTGGGAGGTTGACGCGGAGAGATCGTGTCTCGGTCGCCGTATCCGGTCGTGATGGTGCACGTGGGGATGCTGTGGTGGGTGCTGGTTAAGTGTGCCCGCGGACAAGTCTCGTTCTTTGCACAGGGCTGGCCGGTGGTCAAGATGGGAATTGGATGTTGTTGTCTGAAAATCGCCTGCCTTGTTTGAAGACAGCTTGTTCGCGTGAGTTTCCCGCTTGAGACTCGGTGTGATGCTTGTGGTGGGCGAAGTCGAACCGACACAACCATCACCAGCATGACAGCGGCACCGGATTCTGCAACACTATACTCCTCACTGTCTTCCGCCCTGCCTATCACACATCAAGGTCGAAAACTCAGCATGACATCCAGTGTATGTTTTGACCCAGTGGTCCGTGAGCTGAAGAGACGATGCACCCCAAAACTCGGAATCTTCGCCATGATCCTGCGCTATGAGGGCTCTCTACAATGGTCAGCAAGGAGAAATTGTGAACAATGAGGATTAGAAGAATTGAAAAAGAGCTCGGAAACGGTTCTCAGGCGCGAATCTCGTCAATCACTGCTCATTATTACTGGTTCAAGCCTGCCCTGTGCTGGTCAGGTTGACTCGTCGCCATCGCCTCGTGGCCGATCTGCCGTATATCATTGGCCCACCACATGCCATCCCGACCCGATGCCCATCTTGATGGAATGAAGAGCTAACAACGCAGAACCCAGCACGACAGAACCGGCGTTTCGTCATCAGCAGCACCCACAGGACTCGGATGCTCCCTTCTCGCGTGGTTCTGGCACAGTTGCTCTGTGTCATGGCGCCTCACCAGCTCTCCATCCTGGCTCAACTTCCCCTGCGCCTCCTCCCGTTTTGCTTCAACTCGAGACCAGGATCTACGAGTTCCACGTCCCCTCTGCCGTCGAATCAGAACCTCTCCACGGCGCACATTCACGCTGTCCTGCTGCATCGTCCAGCCAGAAGGACCCGTTGCGGCTGGAAGCGACGGAACCGTCAAGGGCCTTAACCGCTCCACTGGGTCTTCGTTGGAGCCAAGGCGAACAGTTCCATATGTTACGACCGTGCCCGTTGTCTCGACCCTTCCCACGTTGCAGATGAGCTTAGGCCAGTGCACATCATAAGATCCCACCCACTCCCACCTTAACAGCCTCATCCTGGACCTCCATCGCAGACCACAAGTCGGCCATGGATTGAGCCTCTGGTATGCGTCGTGGCCATCTCACGGCTCTCTGGGTCATACACCGACAAGGATAACTTGACCGATCATCCACGCCGTCTTGCATCCTAGTTGCTGGCCGGTGAGGCCATCATACAATGGCGGTGCTCCATCAATATGACTACATTTTTGTCCTCACAACCATCTTCGCCATCCTCGATGCCTGGAACATTGGTACGAGCTTGATATGACTGTCTTCGTTTCACTCGCTGACATATGATAGGTGCCAATGATGTCGCCAACTCCTTCGCCACCTCGGTCTCGTCGAGATCGCTGACCATGAAGCAAGCCATGCTTGTAGCCGCCGTTTGCGAGTTCTCCGGCAGTGTTACAGTCGGTTCCCGCGTGGCAGACACAATTCGAAACAAGATCGTCGAACCTCACCACTACAGCGATTCGCCGGCTGTCCTGCTCCTCGCCATGATGTGCACCATCATCGGATCATCCCTGTTCCTGACCTTTGCCACCAGGAACGGCATGCCGGTGTCGACTACCCACTCCATCATCGGCGGCATCGTCGGGACAGCCACGGCATCCATCGGCATCAAGAAAGTCAACTGGGGATGGAACGGTGTTTCCCAGGTCTTTGCGGCCTGGATCATCGCCCCGGGAATCGCAGGATGCTTGGGCGCTTTTCTTTTCTTCATCACCAAGCGGTACGTCCTGACTCGGCAGACCGCTGTCAGGCGCGCCTTTTACTCCATCCCGTTTTACACATTTCTCACAATTTCTGCCTTGACCAGTACGTCTCCCTTGCCTGCGCCGACGGCGAAGATGCTGACAAGACCTAGTGCTCATTGCTTGGAAGGGAGTCCAAGAATCCGAGCTATCCAACCGGAACCTCCTCATCGTCATCTTCGCTACCGCGTCTGGCGTCACACTCCTCCAGGCCTTCTTTTTACTCCCCTTCTTATGGACTAGAATCATACACGAGGACTGGACCCTGAAATGGTACCACATCTTTCAAGGACCACTGCTGCTCTACCGCTCAGCCCCGCCCCCTACTCCACCCGGCTTTGCGAAACATCGTGTCAAGGACTACTACCGAGGGCATCTCACACGCGAGGAGCTCGATTTTATGCGAGCATCCGAGACCCTTCTCCAGTCGGTGCAGACACCGCCTGGCGAGATGCTGGATCTTGACAAGGACGACGTATGGATCCTCCCTCCGCCGGCCCAGAGCCCTCCCGCGACACCTCGACCCCGTTC
The DNA here is from genome assembly GCA_013756995.1 of Neonectria neomacrospora. NCBI lineage: Eukaryota > Fungi > Ascomycota > Sordariomycetes > Hypocreales > Nectriaceae > Neonectria > Neonectria neomacrospora. Next base: position 48,033 of record JABSTB010000428.1, read on the forward strand.
CGAGGCTCGATCTTCAGCAGAGTTCGTTCCTCCGCGCCCGCCAGGCCCGTGGAACAGCCCCCGGGTGCTAGGCTGGAAGGTCAACCGCGTGATGCTCCGGGGCATCGAGAAGGATGTCATCAGCATGCAGAAGCGCAACGCGGTGCTCAGCTGGAACCTTGAGGATATGCATGCGCGAGCAGCCCACTACGATAACCGCGCCGAGTACATGTATTCTGCGCTTCAAATCCTCACTGCGGCCACGGCGTCCTTCACCCATGGCGCCAACGACGTTTCCAACGCCATCTCGCCGTTCACCACCGCTTACGAGGTGTGGTCCTCGGGCGAGATTACCGAGAGCGTGGAGATCCCCATCTGGATCCTGTGCATGGGCGGCGCGTCCATCGTGCTCGGCCTCCTCACATATGGCTACCACGTCATGCGCACGCTGGGTAACCGGCTGACGCTCATCTCACCGAGCAGAGGGTTCTGCATGGAGCTTGCCAGCGCGCTTACCGTAGTCATGGCGACGAAGCTGCGGCTGCCCATCTCCACGACGCAGTGCATCACCGGCGCCACGGTTGGCGTGGGCCTTGCGAATGGGGACTGGAGGTGCATCAATCCGAGGCTGGTGGCGTGGATATACTTGGGGTGGATCATCACGGTGCCAGTGACGGCGCTGTTATCGGGATGTCTTATGGGGCTCATCTTGAACGCGCCAAGATGGGAGTCATGATGAGTTTTCCTACGCTGGCTTGTGAGTTCAAGTCGTTTGAGGTCATCTACCAATTGGGTTCTCATTTGTATAAGATTTTGTTTTCAGTCTTGGGTAGCCTGGCGTTAGGTGGAACACTGGGAGTTGATGGGTTAACAGGCAGAGCGCCTTGAGGTCTGATATCTGATACCCGTTGCGTCATTTCTGTTTATAGATGAAGAGATATATACGCAGAATATTTCGATCATCCAAATACTTACTGCTGGACTGCGGTATCTTATAATGCCATTTGCATGATGTTAGTTGACAGATCTCGCTAGGAACGAGCGGTGATGAGTATCCCGACTTGTCAGGAGAAAGCGCCCCCGGCCTCATTGCGCAATTTCCTTTGGGAGAATAACTCGCGGCAAATACAGCGCTCTGTTTCAACGCCACCTCTAGACAATCCTCTAAATGAACAAGGATTGAGAGAAAGACGGGGCCTGAAAGCTGGAAAAGAGGAGAACTCGAATTCTCGGTTGGGAATAGGATAAGGCTTGTGGTACTCAGACTTAGAGCTGGGTTGCAAACAGGTGTTATGAGGCTAAGAAAACGGACATCTCGACGGACATGATCTGACGTATATTGGTACAGCTCGATCTTGCTGCTCGCCGTCTTCACTTAGTGCGGGCCGTGCTGAGCCGATAACAGACAGATCTTGGGTTGGTCCGAGAAGACGGTCCGAGAAGACGATCCGGATCACCCAAGACTTGGCAACCAGGTCAGGGGTGAAGATCAACAAACCAGGGTTCTCGTCTAGCGTACCAGGTACCGCAACGTGAAGGCTTCTCGAAAAAACGCCAGAGGTCTTTCGATAACCATCGTATGCTTCCGGTAGCTCCTTTTCGGCGCCTGTCAAAGTCAGATCAGACAACCCGGTTTGTCGTTGCCGAGTTGTGGAGGCCACCGTAAAAGAGATCGCCCCTACGCCCCCTGCTCACTCTTAGACCTGAGACGAAGCGCCCCGAAATTCGCAGGACCGGGGGGGCCTTGATCCCAGGATCTGGATTGCGACTGACGGAGGCTATTTCACCGGCCGGAGGAACCGAGTGGGGTTTCGTCCGGTCTTGACGGACGTCGTGCCAGCTTCTCTCCACCATCTCCACAAGTTGATCTAGGGCGAGGATGGTATAATAACGGCGTCGGTTCCCTGATGTGTGTGGCTTTCTCGACATAATGGTCTTTTGCTAGTAGCTCATGTGCATCACCTTCTTTTCGTGTGCCCCTTCTTCTTTGCGTGTCCCTCTTTGACGCACTTTTTGTTGTTCTTATTCACATTCATTCATTCACTCATTCATTCCTTCGAACATGTACAAGTCAGCTCTTCTCGGCCTGCTGGCGTCGAGCTCCGTCTCGGCCCAGCTGCACAGCCTGGCGCTGGACGCCGGCCTGCTGTACTTCGGCACGACCGTCGACAACGGCTACACGAGCGACGAGCCCTACATGGCCATCGCCAACGACGCCACCGAGTTCGGCCAGCTGGTTCCGGAGAACGGGCAGAAGTGGGACGCCACGGAGCCCACTCAGGACTCCTTCACTTACACCAAGGCCGATGTCATCCCCGCCCTCGCCAAGGCCAACGGCCAGATCCTGCGATGCCACGCTCTGACGTGGTACAGCCAGCTGCCCAGCTGGGTCTCTAGCGGCGGCTTCACTGCCGAGGAGCTGAAGAGCGTCATCGAGGCGCACATCTCCAACGTCGTCGGCCACTTCAAGGGTGACTGCTACGCGTGGGACGTGGTCAACGAAGCCGCCGCCGACGACGGCACCTGGCGAAGCAGCGTCTTCTACGACACCATGGGCACCGACTTCCTGGCCGTGTCCTTCAACGCCGCCCACGAGGCGGACCCCGATGCCAAGCTGTACGATGCCGACTTGACCATTCCGATGGCTTCCCACTAACATGCTGCCAGGTACTACAACGACTACAACCTCGAGTACAACGGCGCCAAGACCGACCGCGCCGTCGAGATCGTCAAGATCATCCAGGACGCCGGAGCCCCGATCGACGGCGTCGGCTTCCAGGGCCACCTGATCGTCGGCTCCACGCCCTCGCGCTCCTCGCTGGTCACGGCTCTGGAGCGCTTCACGACCCTCGGCGTCGAGGTGGCCTACACGGAGCTCGATATCCGCCACGCCTCCGTTCCGGCCTCGGACGCCGCAGAGACGACTCAGGCTAACGACTTCGCCAACGTCGTGGGCTCGTGCCTCGACGTCGAGGGCTGCGTCGGCGTCACCGTCTGGGGCTTCACCGACAAGTACAGCTGGGTGCCCGACACCTTCTCCGGCGCCGGCGAGGCGTGCATCTACGACGCGGATCTGAACAAGAAGCCCGCGTGGACGAGCATCTCCAGCCTGCTTGCTGCTGCTGCTACTACTGGTGCTCAGGAGTCTGCCACCAGTGCTTCCGCCGTTGCTGAGACCACTATCTTGGCTACCACCGCCGAGTCTACTCCTACTTCCAGCGTTGTTGTTTCTTCCGAAGAGGCCGTGTCGTCGTCGGCTGCCCCTGAGACGACCGCTGCTTCTACCCCTACTATCAGCGCTATCGTCTCCTCCCAGGAAGCCGTCTCTTCCTCGACTTCGATCAGAACCGCCTTTACCCCCATCTTCACTCCCAGCGTCAACGTCTCGGCCCCTCCGATGACGTTCCAGACCAGGACCAGCGCCAGCCTGACCGGAGGCTTCAACTTCTCCAGCCCTCAGACGACCTTCCAGACGCGAACCACGGCCGTGGCTCCCGTCTCCATCGTCTCCTCGGAGCCGTCGGTGGAGTACCCGACGCTGAACCTGCCCACCAACCAGACCGTCGCCGTCACCACCACCACCGCCGTCGTCGAGGCCGCCGCGTCCACCCGCGTCCCCATCATCCGCCACTCCACCACGGCGTACTCGGCCCCGTGGAGCAACGGCACCTTCAGCACCGCCGCTGCCAACCTCCCCTCCGGCACCGGGTCGCTGCCCGTCCCCACGGAGACGGACGAGGACGAGGACGACGAGGACTGCTACGAGGATGAAGAGGAGGAGCTGGTGGCCCACTACTACCAGTGCGGCGGCAAGAACTACGACGGCCCGACCGAGTGCGAGGAGCCCTACGTGTGCGAGGCCATGAACGAGTACTACTCGCAGTGCGTGGCTAGCCAGTAATGAACTAAGTTGAGGGTTTGGTGGGAAGGGAAACGGGTAGGGGGGTTTGTTAATTTACTTGTACATATTCTAGACCACACATAGTTCCAGAGCTCTGTGCTTGATGCGAGAGCTCGCCACTCAAGGACGGGATCCTAATGTTACCAATCACTTCTTAACGCATATCCAAAAACCAAATCATCATTATAACAGCTCGACTTGGGTATTTCTTCTTGAACAGCAACCGCCATACTAGCTCTGACGACAACGGTCAGCTAGTGATCCGCTGGTAGATCGATCGCTTTGCTAACAGAACATCAGCCCCCCCGACATCCACCAGACCTTCTGACTCTGGAAACTCACTCTTCCTTATGGCGATGTTGGTACATGACGTAGTCGAACGTCAGGTCGGGCAGCCGCTTGAGCAGCTTCTTCAGGGCCTCGTCGTCTAAGAAATGGGCCTTGTTGTAAAGATTATCCACCACCAAGTCCCTCAACCCTCTGTCCGCGTCAATCGTCGTCGTGTAGACGATCTCGCTCGCCTCTGCGAAGTTGTGCGGCGAAATGGTCCGTGGGATGAGGAAGGAGAAGCTGCGCAGCGCCATTTCCTTGAGACCCGAGATTTGGTACTTTTCCGCAAGGGCGTATACCTTGGCGTGGAGGCACAGGTATTCGTCTTGCAGAGCGATTGTCTCTTCGCCTGTTGCGATGAATCAGTTTTTGATGCAGTGGTATAGATTGCCAGGGTTCCCTACCGTAGGTCTCGATATTCCATGTCTCGCCGAGTTTCGAAAGCTGCGGTCTCTCGGCGTCTGCTTCCACGCGAGGATAACATCCCCTGTACAAGAAGCAAATCATGCTCGCAACAGCTTCCGGGTCATCATCGGGGAGATCTATCTCGCCGCTCTCGCCTTCCTAGTTCCCAGTTAGTACATGAGATGGATTCAACGCGCTGGGAAAGTCGCGACCTTGAATGGTCCATCGCAAGCCTTGGCGAAGAAGGGTGATCGTGTGCAGATGAGGATCTTGTGGACGGGGTATTCATCGGTGCCGCACTTGATGATGAGGTCGGCATACACGCCGCTCTCAGCACTACACGTTGTTAGATGTTGAGATGCGTCTCCTGGAAGACGACTAACGAGATGAGGGCGCTCTGTAAGGCCTTGGAAGTTGTGTCGTCAAGTTTCATTGTGGAAAATCGGTGTTGAATGTCTAATATCATCGGTGGCTACGGAGACAAGATGTGAACGAACTTCAGATTACAGACCAAAGACTCTACTCTTTATAGATTGTATCGTCGAAAGGAGTCAAAAGGACAAACGAATACAGCGTGACGCCGGTTTGTGGAGCTGTCTGGCAGCGATTGCCCAAGACCCACCAGCAGAACAACAACACGCCCATCGACATCGACACCATTCAAGGCGCTAATGCAACAGTTGCAAACGTGGCTCGTTGCTTCAAGTGCCATGTTGCATGCAATTCATTGTGCTGGGGAGCCTGAACGGTGAAGTGAACCCGATCTGCGCCTAACACATCGGCAGTTTTATAGCCTGGCCTCGGCGTAGGGTAGACGAATTTGTGGATTTATCGGCAGGATAGGACGGGACAGGATACAGCACATCGTTGTACCTACAGGTTTTGGGCATCATTTCTACCGCTCGTAAGATCATGTAAGATCTGTCGCAGTACTGGGTGTCGGGACATCTAGTTAGGTAGTCTAAAGTCTGGGAAACAGAGAGGCGGTGTTGAACCGTCAGTCAGCATGACCTCAAAATTGGTGACTGGGGGGGATCCATGAGACAAGGCAAAGGACGAATATGGTACGAGCTTAGTTGGATATCCGGTAGCACCCAAGCCACTTTGTACTAGATACAAGATTATCCCTAATATTACAATACGCCCGCATAACGTCAATAGTCGTCGCTGAGCATGTGTTCGTTGATAGTGGAATGCCGCTAATGCTCTAGGTCTATAATGACAAATATCAGCCCCTCCCTTCACAGTACATGCCTCAAAGCATCGTCAACTGGCAGAGTGCCTGAGTGGTTAAAGGGATGCACTCGAAACGTTGTGATGCATTGGCTTCGGCCGCGCAAGTTCGAATCTTGTCTCTGTCGCGGATTATCTTTTTTGCTTTCGTTGAAAAGACTTCTTTTTGCATTTTCTTAACAAGCAGACCAGACGAAGGAAAACACCATTGTTTGCCATCTTTCTGGCGGAGTGATGCGTGACCCACATGATTTGATATCCGGGGATAACCAACCATGCATGGTGTATTAGTCGCAATTGACTGGGCCCAGGACCGACGCTGACTCGTTCGCGATCCTTCAATCCCAAGATAATCGCAGGAGTCGAAATCTCCGTCATTAATAATCGATCTCGCAGTTGAAGTAATTCTCCACGTGCTCTCCTCCTTGAGCGACAGCCAGGAACAGCGTGCAATGAGATCGCCGTCCTCGACGCACGTGTTGATTCTTTGGTCCCTAGTTGGTGGTGGCAGCCAAGACATCCGAGAGCCGGGATCATCGTCCGCCATCATCCCGGCGCCGAATGAGACGGGGCTGCCGTCCTGAGCCTCCGTTTCCGTCACCGAGCACCGTGGATTTAGGTCCCGGTTTGGCAAGGTCAGGGAAGCTTGGCAGCGCCATCTGCGAGCGAAGTTGGGATGGTTGCACGGCGTCATGGAGGATCGCCGTGGTTGGTGGTTTCCCGCAGGAACAGAAACAAGCATAACTCGGTAGCCCTGAGGTTAAAAGTGATATAAACGCCCCCCCATCCGACTCTGTCTCTTTCGTTGGAATTGCTCCAGTGGTATTTGCACCTGTTTCAATAGACGCTTGACACTTACAATGCTCGTCGGATCTACCCTCCTCCAGTTGGCTCTTCTGCCTGTCCTAGCCCTCGGATCATCCGTGACCGCTAGGGCAAAGGATAATGACTTCGACTACGACTCGCTCACCCTGAGGGAAGTTGGAGCTCGAAACACCTTGGTCAGTAGCCATTGAGAAGCCCTTTGAGTGTCCCTGTCACTCACTATATGCAGGATTGGCGCATGTGGTTGGAGAAGGACGGCAAGCCCATTTCCTTCTGGCACGACGTCCCTCTGTATCCCAACAAGAAGAACAAGCGCGTGGTCAACTTCGTTGTCGAGATCCCCCGCTGGACCGACGGGAAGATTGAGACGAAACGCGACGAGCCTCTCAGTATGCCAGACCCCAAGCCTCTATTACCTATGCGGCAACGTTGACACAGCGGCATAGACCCCATCTTCCACGATGACAAAAAGGACAAGCCTCGGTTCGTGGAGAGTGTCTGGCCTCACAAGTCGTACCCCTTCCACTACGGTTCCATCCCCCAGACTTGGGAGAGCCCCAACTTTGACCATGACTTCACTGGTTACCCTGGCGACAACGACCCCATCGATCTCTTTGACATAAGCGAGAGGTAAGCCACTTAGAATTAATGAAGTAGTTGTTGCTGACTTTCTAGCTCTGCATACACTGGCGAGATCAAGCAGGTCAAGATCCTGGGCGGTCTTGCTCTCAATGATGTGAGATCCTTGTGTCGCCTTGTAATAAATAACCTTACTAATAGTGTTTAAAAGGGCGGCGAGACTGACTGGAAGGTTATCGGCATTGACGTGACCGACCCTTTGGCTGAGTTCGTTGACGGTAATTTTGCGCCTCTTTCAGATATAATTATTTGCCTTGCTAACGGATCCAGACGTCGAGGACCTGCAGCAGTATCGACCTGACCTGGCCGAGACTTTCTACAACTGGTTCACCGTACGTGAAAGAAAAAACCCCTCTTCCTGACCCTTACTGACCAAGCCACCAGTACTACAAGGTCGCCCGAGGTGACGATGTCCTCGAGATCGTCGGCGGCGAGTACCAGAGCGCCAAGTTCGTGGCCAAGACCATCAAGGAGAGCCATGGATTCTGGGAGGACCTCGTCCGCGACAGGGTCGACTCGAACGAGATCAACTTCAACCAGACCAGCAACAAGAGCTGGAAGAAGAGCTATGTCAAGAGCAAGGATGCGACCAAGCGGTTTGGCATTCCTGTTAAGTCCAATATTCTCCCTGCCGCTGAGCGACCCGAGAAGTACGACAGCTGGTACTACTTGGACGAGGACTACAAGTTGGTTGTGCTCCCTAGTAAGTAGAGGGTATTGGCCATCGCTGGGGATTGGGAATGGGCTTATTGCCAGTCTGGTTCGGAGTTCCATGATGAGAAACAATGGCACTCTAGTTACGGGGAGGACTGTCAAAATGCCAAAGCCACCATAGAGTAATTGATGCAAAATAAGACGGTGAGAATTACCATAAAAACAAAGGTGCTTTTGATTGCCATGATGACTTGTTTGCCGCAGTTCTGACCCTGATTATCTCCATCTCTATCGATACGCTCATTATATAGGTAGTCTATCCTGTTTCTATAACACGGGAACCCAGGCGCCGTTTATGCATCTCCCCTCTATTCAACCCAAAAACATTGCTTATGTGTATTTGACAGTCTCGTATTGACTCCTGGCTCTGATCTGCGCGCCGTACTTGAACAGCACCCAGGGCACAGGCAAAAGGGAGAGGGCGATGAACCCAAGCAGACTGCTTGCCCAATCGATGCCTAGCTTCTCGTACACTGTATCAAGTCAGTAACTTTGTCTTTACAACGTCGTGTTTGGGATATGACCTACTCTGGAGAGTGAACAAGGGAAACACGCCCGCGAATACATAGCGAGCGAGGCTGTTCGCACTCGATGCGCTCGCCACCACACTTCCGTGGTACGTGTCTGCGGTATACTGGATGGCGCTCACAAAGATGCAGAGATTGCCCCATGCAAACGGGATAATGGCTGCCGCCGCGCTAGCCCACGAGATACCCGACCGGGCCGTCCAGCCAAACCAGAACAAGCCGATGGGCGGGCCGATGCTTCCAATCATGGCGGGATACAGACGGTGCTCCGGCGGGATCTGGTGAAGAGGGTATCGAGTGGCCTGCTTTCGGTACAGGAGCACGTCACAAAGGATGATGGTGACGAGGCCGAGGAGACAGCCGATGACGATGGACAGGAACACCAAGCCCGACTCCTCGATTGAGAACTGATATACCGTTCCGAACGTGTACGGCACCGCGGCGAAGAAGCTGAAGAGGGTTCCGAACTCGGCGGACACGTAGAGGCAGAAGAAGCCGACGATGGGCTCGAAGAAGACCATGCGAATGGGTCGGACGAGAGCGACGACGGCGAATTGTCGCAGGCGAGAAGACCACGGCGGCGACGGCTCAACCTTTTCGCCTCTCTTCTTCGCCAGGCGGCGTTTGATGACGGGGTGGAACGTCTCATGGGTGAAGGCCGTCGTGATCATGGCGAAGACGGCGAAGAAGACGAGGGTCCATTGCGTCCAGCGCCAGCCCTTTCGGTTGACGACGAAGGATCCTATCACAGGGCTAAAGGAGGTCAGAAACATTCACAAACGGAAGTAAACAGGAGGCAACTCACCCAAGTCCAGGCCCAAGGAACGGCATCAAGATGAAGACAGCCGAGACAGGCCCCCTGCTCTTCGGCTTGAACGTCTCCACGAGCGACCCGGACGCAACCGCCAGGACAGGCCCCCAGCAGAGCCCGCTCATGAACCGGAGGAAGCACAGCGCGCCGATGTTGTGCGTGAAGCCGGCGCCGACGGTGAAGACAGCGCCGAGCGGCACGCTACCGACGTAGACGGGATACCGGCCGATGGTCTCGGACAGCGGCCCGCCGATGACGGGGCCGAAGCCCAGCGCCAGGACGTACATGGTCAGAGGGAGCAGCGCGACGGTGCTGCTGGCGTGGAACTCCTCCATGATCTGGCTTCGCGCGGAGCTCATGATGGATGTGCCGATGGATCTGGTGGTTCCCGTTGTCAGTTTTGCGCTAGGGAACGGGACTGGGTTGACTTACGCGAGCAACGCCGTGGAGGAAAGCATTATCACTTGCAACAGTTTCTTATATGCTGGCCAGTTGTGAGGGTTTTCCGGAGCATTCTCCCAGTCCAGCTCTTCCGTGGCCTCAGCACGCTCAGACTCCTCCCTCTGTTGCCCCAGCTCCATGTCCTTCTCAGTTACCGAGTCGTCGCGGAACGAGGCTTCCCGGACTTGGTCCTGCATCGTTTCGGTTGAGTCGTCGCTTTGGATTGCCGTCATTGTCACCGTTGCTGTTGCGGCTTGATAACTGTGGGCCAACTCTTGAACTCATCAGCGGCCATGAACGATTTTATTCTTTCCATCCATGTCGGTCAAAGCCCGTCGGAGTTCGACAGCTGAGCAATCGAAGCAGCATTGTGGGAGCGAAAGGCCGAGGCGCGATGGTGTTCGGGGCCAGTATATAATCTCCCCGCGAGGTGTTCCCCAGATGATTACTGATCACCCAACCAACATCAATATCGGCCGAGAAACCAAGGGCATCGCGGCAGCGACTAGAGCGAAACGCACGCAGGGACCAGTAGTGCTGCAGGGCGATTTAGTGATGTCACCAATCCCAACAGGCGCTTAAAGCCACTCACGTAGCCAGTGCTCAGAGTGTTACAGCATCACTCCGGGATGCCGAGGTGCGACCTCGATGCGACGCGTTTTCGGCAGAGAATGATTTCCAATCACTCACAACCGTTTGGATTTCCCTATTGGAGAGAACGTCACTTATTCTTCCTACCCGCAGAGATGACTCTTAATGGTAACATGGCCCTTGTGACGCAATTCCAAATGACCATGTCTCTGGCCAAGTACTAGCGTCCTACCAGGATCTCGATAGAATTCTCACTGACATAACCTGGCCGACTGCTATCCCAGAAACGCAATTGTTTACAGGAGAGTCTCAGTTCCCGGAATTTATTATCCGTAGGTACCATGTCTTTTGAGCTTCCAATTGCGCCACCGCCCCCTTCATGCTTTGCTTACCCAGTCCAAGCATAGAAACCAGAGTTTCTCGTATGCCATCCTGGTGATGATCAAGGCGGGGCTGGGAATATGGGCTAGAGCGAACATAGATACTACGGTCAAAAAGCCATCAATTAATGATCAGCCTACACTTTTCTTAGCAGATGTGGAAAGCTTAGAATATATCAATAGGGTACCGACATTGCTGACATGAAGTACCTCCACGAGACATCAAGTAACAATACAAAGGAAAAGTCATGCGGCCCATATCTTAATTCCTAGTAAACTCAGTTATCAGATACTAGTCGCCCTAAGTTCGCGGCAAGAAGCAGCGTTGTTGTCTTATTGACCTCGGAGTCTTTCTCAGATAATCCTAGTCGCTCACCACTTCTGGACATCTCAACCACGCCCCTCGCTAAGATCAAAGACTCCGTCCTCTTATCAAGTATAGAGTGGCAAATAGGGTCGCGATGCTTATACGAAGCAGTCAGCTTCGCCATCATCAGTCGTGTCATTTCAACTTCCTACTTTGGGATACTCCTCACTCTCCCACATAACTCATCGTAATTGACGGATCCAGGTCCAGGGAGACTGTGCTCACAAACACAGGGACAATCACGCGCTTCTCGGAAGCAACTTTTTCAGTCTTGGTGACCACATTACACTTTTGCAAGGCATCCCAAAGCACTTCATATTGTCGACAGCCTCGGTTTGAGGGTCTTTCGCTGGAGTAGCTAGTGACCATGGCGGCAAGAATTATGAAAGTGGCATATTCACCGGGGAACAACAATTGTATTTCTATTGTCCATGACCCTGAAGATTTCTGAATATATCATCATAGGAAGCGAGGGAGGCGCCTCATTAACACACGTCTATCCAAACACAAGGATATTACTATACATTTGACAACGGTGGCGGCTGTGTCGAACTGATCATCGCCACCTTAACCCAAGCAGAATCTCCGTCAGATACAAAGCCTCTTCATCAAAACTACTTTGTCTCTCTATCATCCAAATGAGCTACTTGGCTGCTACTCCGCTTGAAGCCCATCGTGACACGGCGCATCGCGGGGTGGGGCGCCGAAGCAGCTGCCCGAGAATCCTTCGGCCCTGAATGTGCGGGGCCGAGCACCTCCGGAGTCGTTTCTATTTTCAGAGCGATCATGGATAGCGATATGCAGATGGGTGACGAGTATGACGCGATTAATCCTTCAGTGGCGTCGGTGCCGCAGGATTTTATTCAGAAATACGAGGTCGGACAATTATCTACGCGTATCAACGATCAGCGAATTGAGACGATGTAGCCAGCTCTGACTGGATGGAGATCGACTTTCTCCACTGATGCGAGACGGAGATTTTGGTTCTTAGCGCAGGCGCACATACGCGTATCTTTTAGGTTGTCTTTCGCGTTGGAGATCTTCAGTTACCTAGGAGTTGGCGTGTAGCACAGCTCCCATATGTTCGGTGCTGAAAGTGACATCTTCACCCGTCTTGTAGATCAAGCTCGAGTCAATAGCTTGCCTGGAGTGTCACAACCATTCCAGTTCAACGCAGCTTCCTCCACAGGCCGTCTTTATTACTGTAGTGATCACAGGGTCTTTTCTTGACGTACAGTCTTTGTGTGAATGGAGGGAGTCAGCGTACAGTATGCTCGGGAACCACGTACAACGACACGGGTAAACAGATCTCGATGCAGTAACATCGGTTGATGAATGACAACGAACCTGGTCAAGGCGCGAAACTGTCATGGAGAAATACGTTTACATGGATCCTTGTGTTGGTTAAACCTCGCACTTCCAAAACACCAGTGCACATGTCAGCTTCAAGGGGTGAATGCAGGTGTATGTGTGATGACTTGGGTTTAGTATTGATGCCAAGTGCAGACAGTTCTATTCACTCCCATGATTCTCCATTTGCTTCATGTCAGATACCGAGTCATTGCATAGATTTCATCTCGCCCTGTTTAAACGCACAAGTGGCGGGCACGTTGCTGGAAATCCAAGTTTCCCGCTCTTCTGTGAACCCTAAGCAGCCGTAACACTCCCTGAAACACCTCGGAAACCGGAGAACGAGGACGAAACACTCCTCGTCCTGATGGTATTATACAGTATTAAGTTCAAAGCCGTCTCGAAGTATCCATCTTCTTCTTTGTATCGGTCTTTCGTAAAAACGTCTACCTAGACATGAGGTCCTTCTCGGTAATATAGAAGTCCTTCTTCGCCGCGAGGAACTGCTTGTGGAAGGTAGCAAGAAGGTCGCCGGGGAGCTGACCACCGACAGCGACCTTGATGTGGTCATGCTTGCCGGTCCAGAGATGCTTGATGAACTTGCCATCGCATCCAGACCTGCTCTCGGGGAAACCGTTGGCCTCGGTGCATTGGAGCTCCTTGATGTCCTTAGGGTAGTCATAGCGGATGTAGGTACCGAAGCCACCCTGGTCGGTGGGCTTACCGGGGCGGTTCAGACGGAACTCGCTGCACTCGGGGTGCTTGCCACCATCCTCAGGGCACTTCTCCCACTCGTCGAAGATCTCAAAGGTCTTGTCGTTGTTCTGGGCGACAATAAAGCCGGTGTTGAGGTAGACCTTGCCGAACTTGTCCTGGTTGTTCTTGGCGTTGGGATCGGCGGCAAGGGCCAGCGAGTTGGTCTCAGGGTTGATGTTCCAGTAGTTCATGAGCCACTCAAAGGGGAGATCGAGGTGGTTGAAGATGGCATCGGAGTCCAAGTAGATGCAGGCCTCATGATCCTTGAGAATCTTAGCCATGATACCGGGCTTCTTCCAGGAATCACGGCGGTCCTCGTAGGAGTCGATGTCGACATAGTAGTACTTGTAACCGTGAATCTGAGCTGTGAAGGTGTAAGCAAGAGGGATAGGAAGAAAATGAAGGATCGAAGCTACTCACCATAAACCCAATGGTTGAGGACACCTGTGGAGAGACCGTGGATTTCGCCGGCGCGGTCCCAGCTCATGCCGTCCTTGGAGAAAATCTGACCAGGCTCGTCGAAGGGACGGCTGTCCAAATCGATAATACACAAGTTCTTGCCGAGAGGCTTCTTGAAGTGGGCGGGACCAGGAAGGTCGAAGGGGAAAGCACCAAAGGGCATGTACTTTGACGAATCCGGCTTGATTGATGGCTTCATGATGCTCTTCTCAAACATAGAGACCAAATCAGAACCGGCGGCACCGCTGTGAGGCTCGGGGATCGACGGATTGTCAGTGTCGGTACTGGCGATAGCTAGTTAGCGCATGATCGAAGGGCAGATATCAATGCATTTCCAGACGACTCGACCTGGAGGCGATTGACGGAAATGTCGGTGGCGCGGGGATGCTCACGTATCGGCGGGTCGCTGCCACGGCTCGAGATGGTTGTAGGCCAGGCCAACGAAGGCGGCGAGGAAGATGACGACGCCGACGACGAGAGCCGTGGCTTTGTTGGATCGCATTTGGCCAAACATTATCGCATGCTCCGCTGGGGGACGAAACGAGGGGAACTCGAAGGAGGGACGAGAATACGAGGTTTCGGTAGGTGAGCGAGTGAGCGAGTGGAAGTGCGACGAAGACGCGAATCAAGACCGGAAGCGCACAATGTCGCCTGACGGAAGGAAGAAGAGGAAAAAGAAGGAGAGATGCGGACGGAGTGAAGAAGGGATGAAAAGGAAAAAGGGACGAGGTTTAGAGGAGATGATGGGAAAAGATGGAATGGCAGGGGGTAGGAA